>JAGKRZ010000272.1:0-34114 GCA_020002355.1 Intubia oerlemansii
ACAAAAAAAAAAAAAAAAAAAAAAAACAGAAAAGAAAAGAAAAGAAAAAAAGAACAAGAAAACTATTCAAAAGTACGTATATAAAAATGGTTTACGGGTAGGTTAGTTTTGTTAACGATAGATTAGGTAGGTACACTTCGAATACGAAGTAAGTAAAAGGCATGTAAAGTAGTGAATCGTCACGCGTTACGTTTGCTTTTAGCCCGTCCGGAAAGGTCTTTCTTTTTTCTTTTCTTTATTTCTTTGGAGGGCTATTAAACACCTAATGGATGACACCCAGCGCTGTACTCTGTACCACTGCAAATGCAGGTGTGTCATTCTAGAAGCTCACGGTGCACCTATGTCGCCTATTTTGTGCAGAATCTGTGTAGCAGAGAAAAAGAGCAAAAAATGCCGTAAGATGCAATGCATGACGGCCGAGGTGGTGGCCGAGTGCAACCCCATCACCGTTGGATAGTTTGAAATAAAAGAGTTGTTGTTTTTTTGCCGACATCAACACTGCCGAGCGACTAACTTGACCATAGCATGCAGTCACATGTTTGTCCGGGCCCCATTGCTTGGCGCCGGCTCCTCGTTTTACAGCGGAAATCCTTCCGCACCTGCCATATTGGGACGTTGCCATGTGCATGAAAAGTAGCAAGGACCCTAGTTGTTCTATATCTGATATTGGTACATTATCATGTATTTTTCCTGTATTATCCCCCCCCTCCCTCTTCAAAGTCTGGTACTTTTACGGGCTCGGTAACATGGGGTAGGTTTTATATTTCGCAGAGGTTGAGTGCTTTATGAATTCTGGCTCTTCCTTCACTGCCCCGTCCTCGCAACACCATGCATTGAATATCACCAAACATTGAGCAACCATGGAGCCATCCAGCTCCAACACGGGCTTTTTCCAGCCCTTGCCCGACATTCCCAATCAATTCTACGACGATGTCAGCATCCAGAGAGTATTGGAGTGTGAGTTGAGGGTGAAGGGGAAAGAGGAGAGAAAAAAAAGTTAATATGACGTCGGTCGTCTAACACTTTGTCTCCCCCAAACCATAGTGCTCGTCCCGCCCGATATCCGCAGCCAAGTCGAACCAGAACTCGCCCAACTCGGCGCCGACGTGCTCGATCCTCACATATTTGACCTCATCAGCGACGCCGAGAGAAACCTGCCCTACCTCAGGGGCAACGGCCGCAATGTCGTCGGGCAGCCCACGAGCGAGCTCGTCACCGGCGAAGGATGGCGCGGACTGCAGGCCTTTGGCATCGAGCGGGGGCTGGTCGCTTACAACTATCGGCCAGAGCATGCCGTCCTCGGCGGCCACGCGCGTCTCGTCCAGATGCTGCGCTTCCATCTGTGGGAGCCCTCGTCGGCCACAACAACGTGTCCCGGCGCCATGACCGACGGCGCGGCTCGTCTGCTGCAGCGGCATCTGGCCACCAACGACCTCGACGAGACGCACCGCCGCGTTTTTCAAAATGCCTATGACCGACTCACCTCGCAGGACCCCCGTCGTGCCTGGACCAGCGGTCAATGGATGACGGAGCGGCCAGGTGGCTCGGATGTGTCGCAGACGGAGACGACGGCGACGTTTGTGGGGATCGACGACAACGACGACAGCGACGACAGCGACGACAGCGACGACAGCGACGACAGCGACGACAGCGACAAAAGCAAGTCCGACACGGATGGCCTCCCTCTCGGCCCCTGGTCCATCGACGGCTTCAAGTGGTTCTCATCCGCCACCGACGCCGGCATGGCCATTCTCCTCGCCCGCACCGCCCCCGGCCGGGGCTTGTCAGCCTTTTACGCACCTATGCGCCGCCAGCGCCCGGCATCCGCACCGCGCACCCGTGTGACGACGAACAACGGCCGCGGGCAGGACACGACCGAGCTCAATGGCGTGCGCATCCAGCGCCTCAAAGACAAGTCCGGCACGCGGCCCGTGCCCACGGCCGAGCTCGAGCTGCGCGGCATGCGCGCCTGGATGGTCGGCCGCGAGGGCAACGGCATCCGCGAGATCGCCACCGTGCTGGCCATCACGCGCGTGCACTGCTCCGTCGCCTGTCTGGGCAATGCTGGTCGCGCTCTGGGCGTGGCCAAGGCTTATGCCCTGAAGCGGGCCGTCAGCGGCGCCGCCGGCGGCCGCTCGCGCGTCCTGCTCTACCGCAGCCCGCTGCACATGCACACCCTGGCCGGCCTGACCAGCGACTACCACGGCCTCATGCTGCTCACCATGTACACGGCCTTGGTCATGGGCCTCGAGGAGCGGCAGACCAAGCCGCCTCCCTCTTCCGCTTCTCCTTCTTTGTTCTCCTCTTCCTCGTCATCCCTCCTTCTTTCCTCACCCCCTCCGCATGTCGTGGCTCCGCTGCTGCGCGCCCTCAGCTCGCTGCACAAGGCCTACGTCTGCAAGCAGGCCGTGCCCCTCGTCTATGCCGCCGGCATGGAAGCCCTCGGCGGCATCGGCTTCCTCGTCAATGCCGAGTCGGAGCCGCTCAATATGGCCCGTCTCTACCGCGACACCATTGTCAATGCCATCTGGGAAGGCACCACCGACGTCCTCAGCACCGACCTCGTACGCACCCTGACCCACGCCAAATCCGGCAAGGCCTGCCTCGATGCCCTCGAGTGGCTCGTCGATACCACCACCGGCGGCAGCGTCTCGCCCGTCAGCGGCCCCGTGGTCGCTGCATGGACTCGTCTGCGCCATCGCATCGAGACCACCGCCCCGGACATCCTCCTCGCCGACGCCCGCTCTGTATTATTTACGGCTGCCGAGATTCTCGTCGCCGGGTTCATGATCGCCGACGCCCAGAGAGACGGCTCGCCTGCAGCGGCCTCGATGCGCAACCGCTTCCTCATCAAAACAAACTTCCTCGCCAAGGATTCGCCTGAAGCCATGGCCGATGCCGCTGCTTCGACAGAGGAGCGTCTCGCCAGGGACACTCTGATTGTCTATGGACCCAAAGGGCCAAACTTGCAAGAAGCAGCGCGCTTGTGAGAATGGAAGGGAAATTCTTACGGTGCTAAGCTCAGATCATCTACAAAATTGAATCTAGCTACCTCTCACATTACCTACGTTCCACGTCGAATATCCATTGCAACCTTGATTTGAATTCCATTCCATGTGAGGAGATCTGTAAATCATAAAACAAAATACTGGAACTTTTCGACGAAAGAAAATCAAACAGAAATCAAAGAAACCACGTGAAAATCCCATGAAAACAGACAAACATAAAACAAACAAACAAACCCATCCGAAAGGAGAATCCTAGATAAAAGGAAACAACAGTTCCACAAATACAGAGACGAAGAGAAGAGTAAAAAAAAAAAGTCACATCGTCACCTCCTGCCCTGCAATCCTCCGCACTTCATACTGTCCTCCTTCCGCAGTCACCTAGTCCCGCGTCGCGAGGAACTTTTTGAACATCGCCTTGAGTCCCTTCTTCTCATCCGCCGCCTTGGCCTTTTCACGCTTGCCCTGCCGGTCCTTGCGGTGGTGGTCGTCCATAATCGGCGTCGCCAGTGGGCTGCCCTCTTTGTAGATCGTGCCACTCTCTTCCATCGTCACCGGTACCACAGGTATCATCGGTACCTCAGCAGGAGCGCCAGCACTTGCAGAAGCCGCCGTCGGTGTCATCACCGGCGCAACGGGCTGGCTCTTGGCATTGGCATCTGTGACAGCCGCTGTCGGCGGCATCGCCGCCGTTGGTGCCTTGCTGCTCCGGGAAACATCAAGACTCGTGCGCTCCCGGTGGCGGTGCGAGTGCGAGTGAGAGTGCGACGAGTGTGAGTTGTTGCCGTTGCTCTGCTGGCCCTTGGAGTGTTGGTGCCGGCGCTCGCGCTCGCGCTCGTCATCGCGCGGCTGGGACAAGGGCATGGCGGTCGGCTCCCGGTGCGATGTCCGTCGTTGCTCCTTCATCCGAGAGGTAAAGCTGGTCGATGCTAATGTCTCCGTGTTGGCTGTAGCCGTAGGTACTGCCGCCGCCAGTGCTGCTGCACCCGCTGTCGCTGACGTCGCTGATGTCGCCATGTCCGCCGCCGTCGTATCGTAGCCTCTCGAGGGAGGCACGCCGTTCGCGCTCGCGTCCTCGGATCTTCTGCCGGAGCCAGTTCGATAGCGCGCTGTGCTTGAGCTCTTGGAATGTTCATGTCTGTCAGAGCTGCTCGTTCCAACTGATTCGCGTCTGTGCTCTCTCTTGTCGCGTCTGTCCCTCTCGCCCCCGTCGCCCCGGTGGTGGTCTCTCGACTCGCGTCGCGACTCCTTGCCACGGCTCGGGGAGGATGGCGTCACGCCCGTGGGTGCTGATCTGTGGGTTGTCTGGGCAGGTGCTGGCACTGGCGCATACATGTTCGGGGGGAAAGGCTGAGGAACTTGAGGAACGTGAGGAACTTGAGGAACTTGAGACGGGACAATGACGGGTGCTGGCAAGAGAGGCGATGTTGGCAAGGTAATGCTTTGGTGATGGATAGGGTTGACCGAGTTGGGAGGGGCGGCATTACCATCACGCAAATCAAAGTTTGGTTCCACTGAACTCGTCGCGTTCTTCACGTCAAAGAACTTGCGGCTCGACGCCGTCGCCGTCGTCGGCGCCACCGATCGCGATCCGCCCGATGGGCTCGCCGGTACCTGTGCTGAAGAAGGTGCAGATCCGCCATCAGCGGTCGACGGCCTCGAGCTGCGGTGCTGGCTCGAGCGGTGCCGCGAGCTGCGCCGATCGCTCGAGCGCTCGGCCTCGACCTCCTTGCCCTTGCTGCTTCCGCGCGACTCCATGGCGCCAGCAGAGACACCGGCAACAACAGCAGCAGCAGCACCACCGGCGGCGGCAGAAGCAGCAAGCGCTTCACGCTCGCGGCGTTCGGCACGTCTCTGGCGACGGCGGTCTTCAGCTTCCTGGTCAGTGTGGACACGTTCACGGTCGTCATAGTCATGCGATGCCCGCCGGTGCGACGACTTGCGCGGCGATGACGGCGACGAACTATGTCCCGAGAAGCTGCTGTCCTGGCGACGAGGCGTTGTCGGCTGCGAGTGATCTGATGGCGAATATGTGTGTGCAGAACCATTGTCGCCGTCGGAGCGATGGTGGCGGGTGCGAGGCCGTCCACTGCTGCCGGTCATGTCACGACTGGACTCACGGTGCGACCGCGAGCTGCTGTGATGGCCAGCGTCGCCGCGCGACCGTGACGATCTGCGACTGCCGTGATCAACGCCAATGGATCGTGACGCAGAGTGGGATGAGCCCTTGGCCTTGTCGTCTGCAAAGAGGTCAGCAACTGAATCGCGCAATGATCTCTCAGGTGCTCCGGTGATGATCATGTCGTCCTCTTTCGCCCTGCCCTTTCCTGTTCCTTCCACACCATAAACAAAGTTCACACCACCACGAGGAACCACACTCCGACCTCTCGTCTCCTCCACCATCCAACCTCCATCCTCCTTCACACCACCACGATCGAGCTCAAACTCATCCCCGAGCGGCTGTATACCGTGACCAGCGACAGTGCTCTTCAGAGTTGGCGATGCAGAGGGGCTCAACACATCGGCTGTTGCGTAGATCACAACGGCTGCTGCGATCGTATCCTCAACATCACGCACCGCCCTGCGCTGTCGCTTCCGTATGCTTCGCGCACGGCCAAGAGCCATGGCCTCCTTGTCCTCCAAGTCTGGAATCACTACAGCTGGGGTACCTGCACGGAGAAGCTCTGTGCTGATGCCCGGGCGCAGAGACAACGAAGAGGCAGAAACACGAGACGGCGGAGGCGCCGTGGCTTCGTCCAGTGTTGGAGGATCGTGCGATGTCGCGTCCGCGTGGCTGACTGCTGTAAAGGACTCAGACAGCGGCACCGTATTGTCAATGACACGCGACTCGCTCAGATCAGAAGAAAGAGAGCGCACATCTTCGGACTCGCCATGGCGGCCATCGCTTTCCGGAAAATGAGACGCAGCAGCAGCAACGCCAGCGAGTGAAGCAACAGCGGTACCCGAAGCCAAAAGTGCTGAACCAGAAGTGACCTCGGCGCTTTCAATGTGGCTTGAGGAAAGCTGTTGAGTTGAAGTGTCCATGCTGTGAAGCTGATCGACTGATTCTGCATTGTTGTCCTCCGGCTCGTGCTCAACAACGACAAAGTCATGTTCAATTCCGTCCTTGTCTGGGACATTCGTGTCCAATGCAGTATGTTTCTCCAGATCGGAAGCTTCATGGACAGCTTCCTGCCTCGCATCGAAGGACGTCTCGGTGGGTAAGGTGACAATTGACTCGTCCGTGGGCAATGAGACAACGACCTCAGAGGCATCGAGGTCACGGCTGCCAGATGAACTGCTGTCTGGTTCAGCAGCTGGCTCGGCTGAAGCCACAGGGGTTTCGAGGGCGACGTTGTGTTTGTCGTCTGCGACGTGCTCGACTGGCGGCGGAGAGGCAACTGCATCTTCTTGCTGGACCTCTTCGGCAGGTTCATTGACCTCTGTCTCGTCGATAGCGGAAACGACGGTTTCTTTGCTCGTTTCATCATCGGCAACTAGACCGTTAGCCAACGCCTGCGTTTGTGGACAAACTGGAGCGAAACTATTATGTTGAAAAGACTCACCAGGCGCATGCTCAGGCTCTTTCTGAGTTTCCTCGTCGATGGACTTGCTGAGAATGGCGGGAGTGGACACTGGCTCTGGCTCTGCCTCTGGCTGATTGTCATCGTCCAAAGATATCGGGTGATTGTCGCTGATGCTTGCATGGCTGTCGACAGTTGCTGGTTGTTCACCCTCTTCTCTGGGCTCGGCGGTAGTCGACGGTGTCTCTCGCTCTTCATTCTCCTGGTCATCGACCTGATGGCCTGACGACACGACCTCTTGAACCAATGATGGCTCTTCCTCCTCACGGTAGTGCTCTTGCTCTTCTTGGGAAATCACGACAGCATCTTCAGCAGGTTCCTCGGCGGCAATGTCCAACTTCTCTTCAACTGGGTGACCGACTGTGACATCTTTTCTTCTCTCAGCGGGAACTGCTGTTTCCTCCTCCATCCCTCCAGCCATCTTTTCCTTGCCCACCATCTCGACCTCCGCTTCAACGCCGGCTGCCTCATCGGTTACCAGCGGAACAGGGTCATGAACACCTTTCTCATCACCGAAGTTGCAATGTTGCCCGTCTTCTTGGTCACCGACCAGACTGACGTGACTGGCTTCCAGAGCATCTTCAGGTTGTCCGGCAGCATAGCTCCCTCGGTCCAAGCTAGTAGTCACAGTGTCAGCATGGGTTGAATCTTGCTCGGCCGCACTCGTGGTGATGTTGTCACGCCCCGTTGGCTCCGTACCGACGTCACCTTCTGCTGCCGCGACGTATGCTACAGCCGAAACAGCTGCCACTGTCATGGCCGCTGCAGCAACTGTGGGTAATGATTTTTTCAGAGACGGCCGCTCGGCAGTTGCAAGCCCAGCGCTTGCCGGGAATCCATCAGATGCTTTGGATGATGTTTGACCCTCGTCTGAAACACTGTCACCAGCCTCAATGTTCTTGCCAGCATCTGCGGAAGAGACGCCGGCAAAATTTGTGGACGGTGGGGAAGAGAGAGCACGGTCCATGACAGCAACAGACGGCTGATGCTCAGCAGGTGGCAGATGGTCCTCTCCAGTAGTCGCATGAGGTTCGTTGGCAGGCGTCGCAAAGTCGCCAACAGGAAGAGCAGGATCGGTGGGCGATGGAAGCACAGCATGGTCGTTGGCATCGACAGGCGCAGGGGCAGTGGGGTGGGCAGCAGGCGGCGAGAAAGAAGAAAGAGGCTCGGAAGGAACGGCATCATGATCGGCAGTGTCGGTTGAAGATCGCTCATCGAGAAAGCGCGGTGGATCGTTGACAGCGACATGATCAGGCCCAGGCACAGACTCAATGTGACTGGTAGGAGGTGCATCGGTGTATGAGGGCTCGTCGGTATCTGTGGCAGGAGCGTTGGTTGAGCTCGCAAGCGAGAGCGCAGAAGGCACAGCAACAGCCGCCACGCCAGCAACAGCAGCAGCTTCAACAATGCTGGTGTCATGAGTGCCTGCGGCCTCAATGGAGTCGTCGACCTCGTGTTCGACAGGGGCAGCCATGGGAGATTCAAAATGGGCCTCCAAGGCAGGTGCAGGTGCCTCGGGAATATCGCCAGACGTAGGGTCTGCTTTCTTGTGCACGTCGACGCTGGAGATGGCTTCTGCAGGCGCCTCGTCTTTCTCCTTGAGTAGCTTCTCAGCAGCAGCAGAATGGACTGTGTCAAGTGGCACAATCTCGTCTGCGGGTGTCTGCGAAGACTCCTCGATGAAAGGCACGGCAGGTTCCTTGATGTCCCTTGGAATGGCCTCCGCAGGGTCGATCTCTTCAGGTGGCTCACCAACGGCAACGCTCCGGTGTGCAACTGGCTCTTCGGGGCGAGCATCACCGTCCGCAGTGGGCGGTTCAGCGTCGTGCGTCTCTTCGTGCACAGACTGAGAAGGCAACGGGGTGTCTGCTGATGATGATTCTTGGAGATCGCTCGCCAGAACGGGCGCATAATTGTCGTCGTGTTGGTTGACAGACGCCTCGTCAGGAGCAAGCGCTGGTGAAAGAGAAGGTGCCTTCGTGGTTTCAGTCGCGCCTTGCGCGGCGTCATCAACCTCGAGATAGGGCTCCAAAATTTCCTCCGCAGACGCGTTCGCCAGTTCTGTTGGCACCTCTGTTGTGGGCACGTGGATGTGCTCCGTGGCGTCGACCTTTTCCTCAACATTGGCTTGTGCAGTTGGCATCGTGTCGTCGGATGATGGCTGGATGGCCTCTGCCGGCTCGGCCTCGATGCCATCGTGCTCTGCAACATTCGCCTGTGCATCTTCGTGCTTGTCCTCGGTCTCCGTGTGTGCTTTTGCCTCGCGCTCTGTTGTCGGGTCCGCCTCATGGTCGTCGTTGACTTCTGCCGCCGAGATGCTCGTGTCGAGCACTTCGTTTGCTTCCGGCCGTGTCTCGTCCACTGCAACATCTCCAGGCGCCTCCTCAGGTGCCTCATCGTGGTGCACAACTGCTGCGCCATGTGTCGAATTTTCGATATTCGGCTGGACGTCATGCTCTGAGCTATCCACGACTGGGGCAGTCGGATCTGATCCGGTGGAGAAAATGGCGGCCTGCTCTTCCTGTAGTGAGGCATGGCTGGACTCGTCATGGTTGTCTGCTTGCTGTCGAATGTTGTTGTCGAACGTCTCCTCTTGCATGTCGCTCGGTGTCATGTTTTCATGGTGCAGTGGCTCTGCGTCGATGCTGACGGCAGCGTCGTGACTCGTGGCGTCGGTTTCCTCCTCTTGTCCGATCTTCTTCGCATTGTCTTCCATCATGTTTTCCTCCTCTTGAACATCACCGGGGGTATCTAAAACAGGGGTATCAGGGTCTTGCTCACCTTTGGAATGGCTCGTCTTTCTATGCTTGTCAGCCTCAGCAGCCTTGCTGGCATCCACGCTTCTTGACTCAAGCGCGCCAGATGCAGCAGCAGCACCAGCTGTAGCAGCAGCGGCCGCAGCAACATCAGCAGCCGGCGACTCGCTATCCTTGTTCTCTTCTGCTTCAGCAGGGGCCGGAGCCTCAACTGGAATTTCTCTCGTCTCCTCGACGGCAGGTTCTTGAGCCGCAGAATCGGATGCGGGCTCAGCAACAGACTCAACAGCAGCCTCGGTGGTCGCTGGAGCTGGCTCGGAGCGGGGCTCGGCGATGGGCTCGGCGACAGGAGCCTCGCGAGTGTCCTCAACGGTCTCGGCGGCAGGAACAAAGGCTTCAGCCTCAGGCGCGACCTCATCGCTGGCAGAAGGCTCAGGAGCAGGAATCTCCTCCTTGGCAGGCTCCTCTTCGACAGCCTTGGGAGCAGCGTCGATTTCCTTCGTAGCGTCCTGCTCGGCAGGAGATGCCTCAGCTGCAGGCTCGGGCGAAGCCTCAACAGTAGACTCCTCAGCAGCAGCAACTGCCTCCAAAGTAGGTGCTGCGCCAGCTTCGTCGGGCTTGTCGTCGGAAGAAGCAGCCGTGGCAATGGCAGCAGCAGCAGCAGCAGCAGCAATTGCAGCAGCGTCGTCAGAGGGCTCCTCGGTAGCAGGCTCCTCAACGGGGGCAGGCGCGGCCTCCTCAGCAGGAGCAGGGACAGTCTCCTCGGCAGGAGTAGCTTCCTCGGCAGGAGCAGCCTCCTCTGCAGGAGCAAGAGCGGATTCCTCAGCCGGAGCACGGGTGGCCTCCTCAGCAGGAGCAGCCTCTTCAGCAGGAGCGGCCTCCGCGACAGGAGCAGGGGAAGCCTCTTCGACAGGAGCGGGAGTTGCCTCCTCAGCCGGAGCAGCCTCTTCGACGGGAGCGGGAGTAGCCTCCTCGACAGGAGCAGGGCGAGCCTCTTCGACATGAGCGGGAGTTGCCTCCTCAGCCGGAGCAGCCTCTTCAGCAGGAGCAGGAGTGGCCTCCTCCGTGATGGGTGCAGTCTCTTCAGCGGCAACAACCTCCTTCGTCTCTTCAACGGGCTCCTCGGCTGATTCCTCCTTGGTGGCAGGCTCTTCGGGAGCAGCCTCAGTAGCAGGCTCCTCGACCTTCTCCTCAGTCTTCTCCTCAGCCTTCTCAGCCTCTGTCTCCGCAGGAGCCTCTTCGGCAGCCTTCTCGTCGCTGGCAACAGTCTCGGGCGTCTCGGTGGAAGCTTCAGCAGCAGGCTCGGCAGGAGTCTCCTCTGCGGGAGCCTCAACTGCCTCAGGTGCATTCTCAGCGGGGACCTCGGCAGCCACCTCAGTAGGCTCATCGGCGGTTGCTTCAGTGGGAGCTTCAACGGCAGCGTCAGTGGTCTCAGCGGTGACCTCCTTAGTCTCAGACTCGGTCGCGACGGGCTCGTCTGCCGGTGCCTCGGTGGCCACATCAGCGACATCCTTGGCTTCAGACTCAGTCTCGGGTGCAGGTGCAGACTCAGATGAAGGCTCAGGTTGGGCGGATGCTGTCTCGTCGGCCTCGACAGCCTTCTCTGCTTCGGCCTCGGTGGCTTCGACAGCAGGTGCCTCCTTCTCTTCGGCGGGCTTCTCCTCCGCGGCCTCGTCTTCAGCAAAGTGGACGCGCTTGAGCGAGGAGGGAGATGCGGGAGTCTCCTCGACAGCAGCAGGCTCCTCGACAGCAGCAGGCTCCTCAGCGGCAACAGGCTCCTCAGCAGCGGCGGGCTCCTCGGCAGCGGCGGGCTCCTCGGCAGCGGCGGGCTCCTCGGCAGCGGCGGGCTCCTCAGTAGCAGCAGGCTCCTCAGCGGCGGCGGGCTCCTCAGCAGCGGCAGGCTCCTCGGCAGTGGGCTCGACCGCGGCCTCTGTTGGGACCTCCGGTGCTGTCTCTGTGGCCGGCGCCGGCTCGGTCTCCTTCACCTCTTCAGCCTCTTCAGTGGCCTTGGCAGGGGCTTCGGAAACTTCTTCGGCTGCCTCTTCGACGGGTGCGTCAGCAGGAGCCTCAACAGGAGCCTCAACAGGAGCCTCAACAGGGGCCTCAACAGGAGCTTCGGGCGCCTCCTCCTTTGGTGCGTCCTCCTTTAGCTCCTCGGTGGTCTCGGGCTTGTCGTCGGTAGCAGCGGCCTCTGGCTCAGCAGCCTCCTCAGACTTGACCTCCGCTTCGGACTCAGCAGCAGCAGGGGCCTCGTTGGAGGGCTCATCAGCCGCAACTTCCTTGGGTGCGTCTTCCTTGGGCTCCTCGGGAGCGGCAGTCTCCTCTGCGACAGCCTCCTCAACCTTGGCCTCGGTGGCTTCCTCTTGGGCTGCCTCCTCTGTGGGAGCACTAATCTCTGCAGGAGCTTCTGTTGTCTCGGGCTCTGCGGGAACGGGGGTGTCATCCTCTGCAGGCTTCTCCTCCTCGACAGGTGCTTCCTCAACGGGGGCAGCCTCTTTCGCCTCGACCTCCGCAGGAGCAGCAGTCTCAGTAGCGGCTGCAGGCTCTTCAGGGGTAGCCTCTTCGGTCTTGACCTCCTCGATGGGCTCGGGGGTGGGCTCAGTCGCGGCCTCCTCGGCAGGTGCAGGAGTAGCCTCCTCAACAGGTGCGGGAGTGGCCTCCTCAGCGGGGGCGGGAGTAGCCTCCTCGGCGGGGGCGGGAGTAGCCTCCTCGGCGGGGGCGGGAGTAGCCTCCTCGGCCGGAGCAGCCTCCTCGACGGGGGCAGCCTCTTCGACAGGTGTGGCCTCCTCCGTCTTGGTATCGACTTGAGGCTCCTCAGCAGGAGCAGCTTCGTCAGCTGTAGTAGCCTCCTCTGCCTTGGCCTCCTCGACCTTCGGCTCCTCGGCGGTCTCTGCGGCGGGAGCAGCCTCCTCCGTCTTTGGCTCCTCGGCGACCTCTTCGGCGGGAGCAGCCTCTTCAGCAGGAGCAGCTTCTTCGGCCTTAGCCTCCTCGACCTTGGGTTCCGCAGCAGCCTCCTCGACGGGGGCAGCCTCCTCCGTCTTTGGCTCCTCGGTGACCTCTTCAGCGGGAGCAGCCTCTTCTGCCTTGGCCTCCTCAACCTTGGGCTCCTCAGCGGCCTCCTCGGCCTTGGGCTCCTCGACGGCAGGAGCGGGAGCAGCCTCCTCGGCCGGAGCAGCCTCCTCAACGGGAGCGGCCTCCTCTGCAGGGGCAGGGGTGGCCTCCTCGACTGGGGCGGGAGAGGATTCCTCGACAGGGGCGGGAGAGGCTTCCTCGACAGCAGCGGGGGCGGCTTCCTCAACCTTTTGCTCCTCAGCAGCCTCCTCGGCGGGAGCGGCCTCTGCAGCAGGAGTGGCCTCTTCTTCCTTGGCCTCCTCGGCCTTGGGCTCCTCAGCCTTGTCCTCCTCAGCAGCCTCAACGGCAGGCTCTGCGGCAGGCTCTGCGGCGGGCTCTACAGCGGCCTCTGCAGCGGCCTCCTCGGTGACTTCCTTTGGTGCTTCTGCCTCGGGCTCAGATGTCGCTTCAGGTGTAGACTCTGCAGGAGCTTCGGGAGCAGCCTCAGCTGCAGCTTCGGGGGCAGGCTCAGCAGTCTCCTCCTTGGTAGCTTCAGGTGCAGGCTCAGCAGCGGGCTCCTCGGCGGCAGCCTCAACCGTAGATTCGGGAGCGGCTTCGGGGGCGGCTTCAGTAGCGGCCTCCTCTAGAGCAGCCTCGGCGGCAGTCTCGACGGCCTCAGCGACTGGCTCAGGGGCAGCCTCGGTCGCCTCCTCTTTGGCGGGCTCAGCAGTCTCCTCCTTAGGAGCCTCCACTGCGGGCTCTTCAGCTGCCTCTTCAGCTGCCTCGGCAGCAGGCTCAGCAGCAGGCTCAGCAGCAGGCTCAGCAGCAGGCTCAGCAGCAGGCTCAGCAGCAGGCTCAGCAGCAGGCTCAGCAGCAGGCTCAGCAGCAGGCTCAGCAGCAGGCTCAGAGGCAGCTTCTGCCGGAGATTCTGTGGTAGTCTCCTGCGGAGCTTTTGGGGCAGCTTCAGTGGGCTTCTCTTCGATTGCCTTCTCCTCCTCGACTGGCTTGTCCTCGACGGCCTTCTCAGCCACCTCGGGAGTCTCGGTGATCTCCTTTGCGGCCTCGGCAGTGGGCTCAGCAGTGGGCTCAGCGGGAGGCTCAGCGGCAGCAGCTTCTGCGGTGGCTTCTGCGGTGGCTTCTGCTGGAGCTTCTGCTGGAGCGTCTGTGGTAGTTTCTGCGGGAGTTTCTGGTGCAGTCTCGACAGGCTTCTCTTCTTCGGCCGGCTTCTCCTCGACCGACTTCTCCTCGACGGCCTTCTCGACAACCTCGGGCGCCTCGGTGGCCTCCGGGGCCTCCTTGGGCGATTCCGGCGCGGGCTCTGTTGGTGATGCGACCTCGGCGGTCTCTGCAGCCTCAGCGACCTCGGCAGCGGCGGCGGCGGCCTTCTTCTTCTTCTTCTTGTTCTTCTTGGCGTTCTTGCCAGCAGGAGCAGCGGCCGCGGGCTCTTCGGTCTTGGCCTCGGGCTCAGCAGGAGTCTCGGGAGCGGCCTCGGGGGCGGCCTCGGGGGCGGCCTCGGGCGCAGCCTCGGGAGCGGCCTCGGGAGCAGCCTCGGGAGCAGCCTCAGCGGGCTCAGCGGGCTCAGCAGCCTCGGCCGGCTTCTCAGCAGCGGCCTTGGCGGCATCTTCGGCGGCCTTCTTGGCCTTTTGAGCAGCACGCTTGGCCTTTTTCTTGTCGGCGGCCGAGAGGGGTTCAGTCTTTTCCTCCTTGGCCTCATTGGCCTCCTTGGGCTCTTCAGTTGCCTCGGTCACTGGAGACGGAGTGTTGCCTGAATGTTAGAGGGGCATCATTGTTTTCGTCTGCACATGCTCAAACTTACTCTCTTCGGACTTGGACTTCTTTTTCCGCTTGTCCTTTTTCCGCTTGGAAGCAGATGTGGTGTCTTTTTCGGCAGTGGCCTCGACGGCCTCGGTGCCATTGGTGCCGTTGGTGCCATTGGCGTCACCGTTGCCGGTCACATAGTTGGGCTCCTTGTCGGCATCCGAATCGGACGGCTCGTGGTACTGAACTTTGGAAAAGTCGGCGACGGCGGGGGCGTCGTACTGAGCGACGGAGACCTTTGCGGGGTCAATGACGCGGTCTTCGCTAAAGGCAACGCTGCCCGGCAGCATGCGCTGAGCTTCTTCCATCGTGTGGGTGTAGATGTGGGAGATGGGAGGAAGAGATGTGGGAGAGATGAGTGGCGGATGAGATCGTTAAAGAATATTTTCTGACTGGGACAGAAGCAGCCTCTTGCGATGGAAGGCGGGGGGGGAGGGGGTGATGGTACAAAATCTGCAAGAGAGTCCAAAAAAAATGGCAAGAGGTGTCGGTCGCAGCTTCCTGGTGTAGAAAGGGCGAGTGATGCCGGTACCGAGCGTTGTGGGAAGGAGCAATGGACAACAACAGAAAACAAAAAGAAGCAGGAACAGAAAAGGGTATTGCGGGAAGGAGCAGAGGGGTGGGTTGTTGTATTGAAGGTCGACCTCAAAAAGATCAAGGGTCGTTGGGCTGCAGCCTCAAGGCTGGGAGAAAAAAAAGATGGGAAGAGGGGTATGATGTTCGTTTTTTTCGGCAGTATATTTTTTTTATTGTTTCTTTCTTTTTCTCGTAGGCGTTCGTATGTGCGCTTGCGTTCGTGTCGGGTCGTTTGCTCGTCTGCACAATGATGTCGTATCTAGAAAAGGCGCGGGAGGGAAAGCAAAAACAGAAAGAGGGAAAAACAACAAAAGGCAGGAGCGCGCGTCGTGAGAAAAATGAAAATAGAAGGAGCAGAAAAAAAAATCAAAACGGGAAGGTGCAATGGGCAAACAAAATAAACAAGAGATAAAATCACAAGCTTTTTTTCGTGGTCTGCAGACAGCACGGCTGTCCAACTGTCAAGGCGTGAAACAGGAAAGCTGCAAGAAGAGGCCCAAGAAGACGTAGGACGTCGGGTAGGAAAAAGAGGATGACAGTGCAGAAGCGGGCGGTGGACGGAGAAAAGAGACAAAAAAAAGACATAAAGTCAAGAGGCGAGGAAAAAAAGATGGGTTCACGACACTGCAGTCTGCATGGAGAAGAAAAAATGGAGCCGATGTCCGTGTGGAGGACAAGAAGGGAAAGAGCGACTGAGCTGTCCATGGGTCTTGCCCGTTCTGGATTTCGATTTTCAATATTGTTTTATTTTTTCTTTTATTTCCCTTTTTCCTTTTCTTTCATCTTTGCGCCTCATGATTATGCCAATTGGTATACCCATTGCGTTGGCTCTACACCACGTCGATGATGTTTCAATGTCTGTGCTCGATGATGAGCAGTTGACCTCGCCATCCATCTTGACTCTTTGCGAGGCCAGCACGGCAGTGGGGCCATCGCATATGCACAGTTCCACGATGCATGCATGTGCTGTTCCAGTGAAAAGGCAAGCAGAAGAGCGGAGTCGAGAAGAGGACAGTGGGCGATATACGTGAGGGGAGCAGATATGCAGTGCTCGCAGAAGCAGATGAGGTATAGACGAGCATGACAGAGCTTTGCCCCCCACGCTGTGAGCACTGAGGTACATTGGGTAGATCCAAGAGGTTGAGCCATTGGAAAATTTTTACGGCTACAGGAGCTATGATCACAGTCATGGATCATGAGCCAGGGGGTCTCTACCACGTTGGGCAACAAGACACGAAAAAGCACGGAAGCAAGGAGCAAGAAGCAAGCATCCCCCTTGGTACCTTGTTCAGCCACGTCAGAATGTGTTGTGGTTGGGCAGGACAGCAGATGGGGAGAGAGGTCAGAAGGGCACACGATGCGTGCGATACTGCCCAACGTGGGGAGGAGAGGTTGGGCGACAGAGGGAGAGGTCGAGTACCAGGAAAAAGGGAGAAAAGAAAAAAGAAGAAAAAAAACGGACAACTGGCGGTGACGTTGGCTGGGAACGGTTGGCTGGAAGACGGTGTGCAAAGTGGATGGCAAAGTGGACTTTGCATCGACAAGTGGACCACCGGACAGAAGAGGAAAGAGCGGGCATTGACGGGAAAAGAAGCAAAGCAATGGGAACCTGTTTTCTATCTCGGCGACTCTTTATCTCTTTTTAGGGAGACGTCTTGAATATGGTTCATGCCGGCTTACCGTTGGGCGGCCCGAGGACGAAGGAAAGAAATCAAATATATGAGACACACACGAAGAGAGAGCGCAGCGTGCCACAGTATCAACAGCAGAAGATGGCGAGATACGTTGTACACGTCAGGTGAAAAGAAAAGACGTGGCCGGGTGGAGACTACAGCAGGTCCGTGTGGTCAGACCAGGCTGGCAGAAAAAATGGTAAAAAAGGCAAGAGGCAATGCTACGTGGGCAAAGCTCTGCAGACAACGCATACATTTTGACCAAACTACAATTGCGTTTTTTGATAGCATGTACCAGGTTCAGAAGAGGCAAAATGCAAAAATGCTCGGGAAAGCAAGCTGCAGCAAGAGAGAAAGGAAACAAAAGGGGTCCGGGAAAAGGTACAGAGGTACATTGGTACTTGGGCTGGACCGGACGGAGGCGGGAGTGGAGGCCGGGAAGGAGTGGGTCTTTTGTTTGTGGGGAAAGTCAAAATGCAAGACTGAAAGATGCGAAGTCGAACAGAGGACGTGAAAAAGACAGCAGAGCAGTACGGAGAAGAGAAACTAAATAAAAGAAATAAATAAAAACGAGTTGACTCATGAGGTAAAGCAAGAATGGGATGCATAGTGCTATGTGCAGTGCTACGTGGCCATCTGCTGATGAGCAGAGATACGTCTTGAAGAGGGGATAATCACAAGGGTACCTATCAAAAAAAAAAATCAAAAAAATCAAAAAAAAAGGTTTGCATTGACGCCCAATGTGATAAGAGGTCGCAGACAGAAAGACCAGAGGCCGAAACCCGGCCAAAAGAGCTAGAATGGAACAGTCTTTATGTAGATGGGGAATTTCTCGAGGGCGAAAAAAGCGAAGGAAAAGGCACTGGATAAAGAAGACGGTAACATGAAAGATACGGACTATGAGGAAGATGCATGCCGTGCTCTGCCACACTGCATTTGGGAGCAAGAGTGCAGATGAGAGCTGCAGGACCCAGACTGTGAGCAAGAAAGCACAAAAGCAAAAAAGCGTGTCAAAGTAGAACAAGTACTCGACAGTACCCCTGTATCCGATAGACGCCCGAAAGGCGGTCAAGGAGGAGAGCTTCGATAGCCGCCACACAGTGGAGCGTTGCCGAGAGAAACAGAGAGAGTGTGTGTGGAGTTGTCCAGCCACTCGAACAGGTCCATATTGCCGGGATAAGGCGAGTACATTGTAAGATACCTTGGCAGACATGGGAACACCGCTCGGAAGAGCGTCCGTTGCCGAAAAGAGTTTTCGGTATCGTGTGGCAGGAAGGCAGGAAGGCAATTGCCGGCACTGTGATGGGCGGTGAGCGTAGAGACTCTAAATCCCAGAAAATAAATATATATATATATTTTTTTAAAAAAAGGTCGTACTCCACTCTGAGCTTCAGCTTCAGCTTTTGATCCATGTCCCATCTCGCCAACCACCCCTAGCCCAGACCGCCACATGGAGCTCCACTGTCAACGTCATGCTGTTTTGAACTGCTTATTTCTCATTGTATGGTTGTGGCATCTATCGAGAACGGGTGAGGGTGAAGAGAAGAGTGTAATATAGCTTATGTGCGAATTATTGAACAAAATTCAAAGCACCAACGCCACAGGGGAAACACGGAAGAGATATGAAAGTGAATATCGTAAAAGTGAATTGTGATATGAATATGAAGAAAAAAATAAAAATAAAAAAGGACAGGAAAAAAACCAAAGGCCAAAACAGACGCGTAAAAGAATTACAATAAAGCAAACCACCGAGGGTAGCAAAACAGGCAAACAAGCAGAGACATGAAGGGGATGAAGCCGACGCACATGGTAGATGAGATAAAAAACAAAGAAACACAGGAATGCGGCCAAAGAGGAAATCAACAGGGCAATGCAAGGAAGGAAATGCAACAAGCAAGCACACTTGCGTAGACGACATGCGAAGCAGGCACCACGAGAGCTCACACAACGCACACGACGACAAGCGTCTCCCGTCCTGTCCCGCTGAACATTCTTGTCTCGGGCGGCATCATGCAAAACGGAACCAGCCGAGATTCGTCTCTGCTCGCTGCTGCATCTTTTGCATCTGCCCCGTGCCCCGTACACTCCCAGAATGGGGTTTTTGCTGATGCACATCAGCCGCATGCAAAAGTAAGGCGAGAAGTGTATCTGCTTGCGCCGGATCGATGCTGCAAGATGACGGAGATGGGGAGGGGGTGTGTGCACGACCATAGAAAAAGAAGAAACAATCGACGGGGCTCCCACGCGGTCTAAAGAGCCTTTTGCGCGTTTCGTGCATGTGTGCCTTCCACCCTAACCCATCCTCTTTCCCCGTCGGCTCTTGCCGGCAGTTTGCTCGCACGTCGCACAGTGTTTGGTAAGCTGGTCGTGTATATCGTACGAGGGGGTGGGAAAGGGGATCGGAGAATGACAAGCTCGTAGTCGGGCCACTGTGAGCGTTTTCTGTTTTCCTGTACTGCATTGTTTGGCCTGCCGCTTGCTTTGCTGCTCGTATTCCTTGTCCGTCGTTGTCGCCCGTTGTCACCCACTGTCGTCGGTGTCGTCGTGCGTTCTCTTCTGCCCCATCCTGCCACTGCCACGTCGTCCGTCACCCCCACCCACCCGCTTCTCTCTCACATGGCCATCTCGGCCTGCAGCTTCCGCAGCTCTGCCTCTTCCTCGTCCTCCTCCACTGGTGCCGCTTTGACTGAATTGTTAGTGCTTGTCCAATAACCAAGAATGTTGATGAATATCTCGTAAAATATAACATCATTCTTCCCCGACTTACTCTCTCCGTTGGCCGCGGCGGGCATGCGGTGAACGGCATCCGAAACGGGCACGGTGCCCGTCTCGAGCATCTTCTCGTCGAGCTGCTCTTGCTGTAGCTGCGCCAGCTCGTCCTCGAGATCGGCATCGTCGACGGGCTCGCCGATCGGGTTGTTGGTGATGGCGTTGACAATCTCCTCGCTCAGCTGGTTCTGCTCCTGGATGCGCTCCATGGTCTCGTCGACCTTTTCGGGCGTCAGACCACCGTGGATCTGCTTCATGGCCGATGCTGCCCGCTCCATGGCCGCCAGCGTCTCGCGGTTGATGTTGGCCGACTCGATCGCGTTGACCTGCTGCTCCAGTGTGCCAATCTGTGCCTGCGTCTGCTCAAGGTTGTGCTCGTGCGCCTTTTTGCGCCGAAGGGCCGCCTTGGCGGCTGGGAGGGGTTAGAGGGGGTTATTCCATCGAAAGAAAATTATTTCTCAGAGGGTATTTTCTTCTTACCATTTTTATTGCTCGTCACATTCTTGCGCGCAATGGCATCCTGCTGGTCAATCTGCGTCTGCAGATGGGCTTCGCGCTTCTGCAGCAGATCGAGCTGTGCGCGAAGATCGAGAATGGCGTTCTTGGGACTGTCCTTCTTCTTCTGTGCCGCGCCGGCACCGCCGAACCAGCCCCAGATGTTGGACATGTTTGGCAGATGGGAAAAAAAGAAACTTTCAAATTCGCAAGATGATATAGAGTTTGTTGATGAGCAGGAGTGTGAGTGACGGCTGCCGCCGTGGATGATGCGATTGCCAGACAACGTATATCGGATAGGAACGGCTCGTGTTTCTTTGCACCGATGGCTCTCGTGCCTTCGTGTCGTGCCTGGCCGTCGTTCCTGGTTTGTCGTGCCGAAGAGATAAGGCCGCAGCGGGGTGGGAAAGATTACGTAGTGTCGTCCCGGCGCAAGTCGGGTGCGCTCGTCGTATAGGGATCGGATCGGATCGCAGGGGTCGTAGGATGTGCAGGAGGGTGTATCCAGCAGGATCGTCGTCGGAATGAGAATGGTCGATGATATCGCGTCGTCGGGTGTGGCAGTAGGTTAGATGGAGGGCAAATGACACAATGACGATGGCAAAAAGTCGTCTGCGGCAGCCTGGCAGAAATACAACTCGGGCTTGCTGTTGGTCGGCTGACTAGCACCTAAACAGACCAAAAACCCCGCCATCGTGCTCGTGTGACCTGACACGTGACTTTGACAGGCCGCGGTGGCTAAAGCCAAGTTTGATGTCATTTCGTCATTCTTTGAGGTTATCTGTTTACTTTTGTGAAAACGTAGGTACTATTCTCTGCATTTTTGTTTTATTTTATTTTATTGAGAAAAAATATTATTTAAGCTCTTTTATTTTGAGGTCTCCGAAAAATATTATTTTTTTCCTTATAAAATGTGCTAATTTTTTGAACAAAATTCGGCGTATTTCGGGTGCCATCTCTCCAAAAGAAAACAAGTCTATCTGTCTCACCTATTTCACTTCATCTTTTCTTCCGATTTCAACGTCCCTAAAGGTCGGCATCGGCAGCCTCTTAAACGGAAGACAATTTCCCCGATAACTGAAACTCGTCCTTTTTCTCCTCCTTTATCACTGGCAACAATATCCGGTTCTACCTATGGTTTCCATACAGCCGTTTGATCTTGTGTTTCTATCGGCTCTGCCGGCCAAGAAAGAGGGCGACAAGGTTCGCTTCCTGGGATGGTACGTTTTCGAGAGGATGGCAGGCAGCCGGCAAAAGGGCAAATAAAGACAGATAAAGGATATCAACTGACAGCATAGTGTTACGGCCTACAATGTCCACGAGGGAGTGCTCACTCTGCAGCACAATTACCCGCGGGAGCCGACACAGCAGCAGCAGGTGCGCGCGCAAGTCGATGTTGAGCTCGTGCTGAACCTGCTCACGGCCGAGCAGGTCGCTCTTGGCGCCTGGCTGAACGTGGTTGCGCTGATCTCCGGGCGGCCCAAACGCGCAGCAGCGACGGGCCGAGGGCCCATCACAGACGTCCCCTTGCAGGCGCTCAATATATGGTCGGCCGGCGCTCTCAATCTCGAGACCTACGAAACGTCGCTCGAGGCAAGGCTGGCCAGCAAGAACGGCACGGGTGGTGCTACTAAGGGGGGATGAAAGGCTGGACGAGACCAGCTACTTGTCACCCCAACAAGTCGCCATATCACGCACGACAGATTCGACAGACATGTCCAGTTCGACCGCAGTTCACGACGCTTCGAGAGAATTGGCACCTGGAGTAAATTATATTGTCCCTTGGGGCTGTGTCGTTGAACATTCTAAACACGACAGCAGCAAATGAAAAAAGAAAGACCGGCCTTGTATGTGAGGGGCATGTCTGAAGAAAAAAAAAAAAAGGAGCCACACAAAAAGCAGAAACAAGGCTGGTGGTGTCATTCTCTGACCACATGAGGCAAGGGAAAAGAAAAGGCAAACGACAAAACGAAACAATGGAAACAATGAAAATAAGAAGACATGACCATATAATCCATAAGCTGAAATAAAAGAAAAGAAAAAAAAAACCAATCACAAAAAATGGCTGTCATAAAAAACAAGACAAGGACAGCATATAGTACAAGAGAGAGAAAGAAGTGAAATGAGGGGGCTCGAAAGAAAGGATGCACTTCAGCCCGGAAAGTAACGTCATGTCGCATCGCAAACATTTTGGTGTCGTAAGAGGGGAACAGAAGGGGGAGATAAGGCAAAAAAACAAGGCAAAAGGAAGACGACGAAAAAAAGAAGGCTTAAGCAAGCTAGAAGGGTATTTTTTGTAGTGTTGTTTTGTTTTGGAGGGGGAAGCATTGCAACCGAGAACGCATGGGATGAAGGAGGCAGGCAAAATAACAGAAATAAATCATTGTGCTCAACGACGACGGTTGCTGCGCGGGCTGCTTTGAGCCGACGAGATGTCGTCGACGTGGTTGCACAGCGCGACAAACAGGTCAAAGAAGAGCTGGGAGCCGCCATTGTACATCTCGAGTTGCATCGTGCCGCTCTGCTTGAATGTGCTGCGGCTGCGGATGATGAGGGCTAGATAGTGTGCCCGCAGCTTGGAGTCGGTGTCGGGCGTGTTGGCATAGGCGTACCGAGCCGACGACAGGATGGTGGCACACGGGATGCCGCTTTCTGGGCAAGTTAGCAATAATCCAACACTCATCTCCCATAGCATCAACGTACGAAGACCCTGCTTGCGTAAGGCGATACGTTTGAGCTCGTTGAGACCGAAGCGGTCTGCAGCGCAGTAGATGACGGTGTCCTTGAGAAGATCGCCGTCGACTGGGTGCTGGAAGATGGAGGCCTCGTGCGGAGTCGGACGGCCTCCGGGGCTCGCGGCACTGTTCGGAGTCCCCGGGCTGCCCGCCTCGGGCTGCTCAAGCTCCCACGAGTTGCGGCGCTTGTTGTGGATGAGGCGGGGGTAGTAGTCGCCTTTGTAGAGATACTCGAGGACGGACGAAAAGATTTCAGGCTCGTCGTCGGGGAGAGAGATGCGTCTGGACGCAGCAGCGTCGTAGTAGCCCACGTCCGCGTGGAGGAGTTGTTGGAAAAAGGGAGCCGCACAGAGGACGTTCTCGTGTGCGGCAAAAATGCGCTGTTCGCGGCCGACGACAAGAGTGACAATGGCCGATGCGGTCCTGGACGTTAGTAATGGGGAGAGAGGTGAAGGGTGCAAGATGTCCACTGATGTTCACTTACGGAGAAGGAGTTTCTTCTGTCAAGGCGGCAGCAGCGACGGAGGACATGTTGGGCGGCCGGCGCCGCGATGAGGTCTCATGGCGGCGAGTTTTGGAGATGCCGGCATCTTTGCTGAAAGATCCAGTTGAGAACGAGCCAGACTTGACTTTTTGGCTCTTGGAAAAGCTTTTGTTGTGTGAGCGGGAGAACATTTTGTCGATGAGGCGAAGAAAAGAGAAAATAAATGTGGAAAGAGTTGATTATTTGTAGATTTTGATTTAGGTATATTAATTTCGAAATAAGGAATATTAAAGGAAAATGAAATGAAAAAAATGAAATGATAGGAAATCGTAAAATATAAATAACAAAATGTATTGTTTGCAAAGTCGTGTATTGCAAAACTTACCTGGGACTACGAGTGCGGTGGGATATGATGGGGGATGGGGATGGGGGATGGGCGTACAGAGTAAAAGAAGTCCTGAAAACTAACAAAAAAGTGCGGGCTTCGATTGTATTTATAGAAAAGAGCGAGAGAGGCGAGGCAAAAGGCAAGCACGGCAAAGTACGTACGTGAAAAAGGCGCCACGGATACGAAGGGTAGCGCACGGGTGGTGCGACGGGTGAAAAAGGGAAGGAGCCAGGGGTTTGTCCGGATTAGGAAAGAGCATCGGTTGGGAAGGAGGGGTGAGAGGGAGGGAGGGAGTCATCCAAGAGTCGCAGGCAGAGCGACATGTGAGCAAACGGGAAGGAGCGACCAGTGCAAGCAGAACGAGCGAATTTGGAGATCAAACAACAGAAATGAGTGCCATCTGGACGCTCAAGGTATGCCGTAAAATGCGATCAAAATATACAATAGTACGGATGGACAAACAAAATATGAGGCCGGCCAGAATGGGCTGAAAAATGTTGGCGATACTTGTCTCTCGGACGCGACGTCGGACGTGGCAGACTAGGCGGCCGGGGGTACCACGGGATGCGAAATTCGCGCGGTTTCACGTGATGCGAGCAGGGATCTAAATTGGTTGTGGGCCATTCTGGGTCACTGTTGGCTCACTTCGACGGGATAGCGCAGGCTAGCGGTCCCAGAAAACTGGAAACAGCACTAAAGGCTGGGCCCCATAGCGGCACCGGAGCGTCGCCGTAGCACTTGTACCCGCTATAAAAAAGGACGGCCACAGCGAGAAATTCACAGAGCGCCCGTGTCGGGCAAGTACCCTGGCGCTGCTGCCTGCTGCGGAACGGTACATCACGACAAGAGCAGACATGTGAGCCCCAGAGATTCAGGGGAAAGGCCTTTTTTGTGTCCTTTTTTCTTCTTCTTCTATGTGATAAAAGTATCTTATTGTCTCTCTTATTTCTTATTCTTGGTTCGCCTTGCCTCTTTTGCGTTAGCCTGACCTCCATGTTGCGTCCGGATCGAATTACCGGCATCGTGCATAAGTTGAGGCTTTGCAAAGGAGGGGATATCAGTCCTGCAAACACTTCATGGGTGTACGAGAGTGCTGGGGAGGGAGGGAAGGCGAACCGGACACCCAATGTTTGTATTGTGAGGCTTTACCCGGTGAGGCAGGCCATCTAATGATGGAGGGATGCCATAAGAAGATGCCACAATTATCAGACAACAACCTGGGCAGACAGCAAGTTGTGCCGTGTCTCGCCAGCTTCGCAGAGAACAAGAAACATGTCTTTTGTCTTTGGCCGTGAATGGATGCGTTTGGCTTCATTTCTGGGCACATGCTCGGCGTACAAGGGCTCTCACAGACGGCTTCATCTGCACACTGCCGCTGCCTCTGTTGTGTCACCCTCCTATTCCATTTTTGAGTGTACCGGAGACCATCTGATGAATTTTTATCCCATGAATAAAATGCCAAGAACCAAGTAAAAGGCCCGTACATGTACTCGTCCATTCTGTTTCATCATTTCGTTCACGAATTTGCACTCGATACATCTTCCAAAAGAAAGCAGACGACTTACCTGTGAACCTTGCTCCCTGCTCGACCTCGCCATCCACTCACAGCTCCTCCCGTCGAAGTGACCTCCTTCCCCTTTGAGACGTCTTCCGGGAACGATCCAAAAAAAAGAAAAAGAAAAATGTTGGCCTTTGCGAAAAACTGTACTCAGTATACCCCTGTCATCTCGTCCATGTGGCCCTTGCATCGTGGGCTCTCATGCAACCACTATATCTCTGGTCCACACCCCTCGTTGATCCCTGGTCACAAAACAAATGGAAGAGCCAGGCAACCGTGCAGATGACCGTATGTGCCTGATTTTTTGTGTTGATTTTTTGTGTTGGTTTTGCGTGTTTATATTTATACGGGAAACGACTGCCTTTATCTCAAGGCAGCAATAGTGCTTTGCACAAGATGAGTAGCTGGCCAATACAAATGTTTCAATTTTATATTGGTTGAATTTTGCACATACGCTATACGAAGTGTGCATCATGTGTGCTGTCGTTGTGGTCCTCTTGACCTTTTACGACCAACAAAATGTCAACAATCGGTGACTTTCTGACAATGACGTCGCTAGTTCTGCCGCTAAAAGCTACCACGTTATAGTGCATTTAGCGCTGTCAAGTTCCCCTAGGCGGTTCTGCCGTTGCTGCTGTCCCCGCCATAAAAAATGAACTGCCCCTCTCTGCCTTTCCATCCTCCATTTGGCTACGGCGCATTACTCGTATATTCTGCCTAGGCCAGCCGCCCAGACCCTTTTCCGCTGGGCTCCGTACAAAATTACTTTTGTCTCTTTCCGCTGTGTCATTGCTTAGCTATTTCCCAGATTCGCCACAAGACGTTGGACACACTCCGACTGACACAAACATTTACACGACGACATAAAATCCAAAAAGCTTAAAGCCACGATAAATTCACGACACGCCGGTTACGAATATACCTACCACGCACAACGAGAATAAAGTGCGCAACCTCTTAAAGCCGACCAACTTTCTTGCCCCCCTCCAAAAAACATCATGACTGACGCAACGGCAGTAGCTGCTACGGCTCAACAGGAGACCACGATACAGGACCTGACCTAGGCCCAGACACACAAAATTCGAGGCAGCGCGGAGCCATCAACAGAGATGCGGAGCAACAGCGGCTGGGACGGCAAGCTTCGGCTGCCACGCCAGAACGGCGAGGACAATGACGACGGCGATGATCACAGCAGCGACCACAGCAGTGAGGAAACCAGAGAGGCAACCGGCGAGGAAACAGCTGCTGCCGCCACCACCACCACTACTGATGCCGCCGATGCCACCGATGCCACGAACACGGCTACCGCGACCACCACCACCACCACCACCACCACGACCGGCAGCAGCGGCGCCAACGTTGTACTGGCCAACCCCGAGGCGCTGACGGACCCAGAGTACTCGGACGACGAGAACGTTGTGCGCGGCGAGACGCTGCCGGCGGACGAGGACCTGCTCAACGACGAGGACCCGGAGACGGACGAGATTGTGTGCAGCCACATGCGCGTGGGCGACATTGCATCGCTGCACCTGGAGCGGTTCACCAAGTGCGAGCGGCTGCAGCTGCGGCAGAACAATATCGAGTCGCTGTCGCACGGTCTCGAGGCGCTGGCGCCGACGCTGCGCGAGCTCGACGTCTACGACAATCTCGTGTCGCACATGCGCGGCGTCGAGCGCCTCCCGCACCTGACGACGCTGGACCTGAGCTTCAACAAGATCCGGCACATCAAGCACCTCGAAGGGCTCGACAAGCTGGTGGATCTGTACCTGGTGGCCAACAAGATTGCATCCCTCGAGGGTCTGGGCGGCCTGGCGGCGGCGGACAAGCTGCGCATGCTGGAGCTGGGCTCGAACCGGCTGCGCAGCATCGAGCCGCTGGCCGGCTACGGATTTGTCGCCCTGGAAGAGCTGTGGCTGGCCAAGAACAAGCTGACGTCGCTCGACGGCATCTCGGGCGAGGCGCTGCCCAAGCTGCGGCTGCTCAGCATCCAGTCCAACCGGCTGCGCGACCTGTCGCCGCTGCGCAGCGTCTCGACGCTCGAGGAGCTGTACGTGTCGCACAACGCGCTGGACTCGCTCGAGTCGCTGGCCGCCCAGACCGACGACGAAAAGGCCAAGGGCGTACTGGCGCGGCTCCGCGTCCTCGATATCAGCAACAACCAGGTCTCGTCCTTTGCGGGCGTCGAGCACCTCACGGAGCTCGAAGAGGTGTGGGCGAGCTACAATCGCGTGGCCGATTTTGCCGACGTCGAGCGCTGTCTCGCCGACAAGACCAAGCTCGAGACGGTCTACCTCGAAGGCAACCCGCTGCAGCTCCGGGCCCCGGCGCTCTACCGCAACAAGGTCCGCCTGGCTCTGCCCCAGCTCAAGCAAATCGATGCCAGTATGTTTTTTTTTCTATTCTACCCAGCGGGTATTTGCCATTTTTCCCTGCCGGCTTGTACCGTTACTAACTTCTTTTTTAGCGTTTGTTCGGAACTGAGAAATCTATCTAAGGGGCCTATCTATGGTAGCAATGGAAGATTCCCAAAAACGGCGTTTATGGAGTTTAATAACCTATGTAATCTTTTACCGAATGCACTGCACTGATCTTGCACAATTTCAAATCTTGGCATGCCCTGTCTGTTTACTCTTATGTTGCCTATCGCCTACAAAGTCGATCACATAAAAGTTTCAAAGTTCTTTCACGCATGATTGCATTGTGATAAAATAGTAAAAAAATGACATCAATTTCGTAAAGAAAACGCCGGTATGACAATGGGGTTATTTTGATTTTTTGGCTTTTTTTTGTGTTCTTCTTTCCCATCTGTTCTTATTGCGCTTAAGCAAAGATCAGCAGGTTGTCGGTGCCAAAGTAGTTGAAGGGCTGGTTGAAGCGGAGGTGGCGGTCGAGGCCCGAGATGGCCTTCATGTCCTCAGCGTCAATGTTCCAGTTGAGGACGTCGAGGTTCTCAGCCAGACGCTTGGCGTTGGTGGTCTTGGGGATGACGGCGTGGCCCTCCTGGGTAGCCCAGCGGAGCAGGATCTGTGCGGTGGTCTTGCCGTACTTGGTGGCCAGCTTGGTGATGAGGTCGTGGGACAGCAGGGGCTGCAGGTCCTTGGTGTTGTCAAAGTTGAACTCGTCAAACGAGGTGGAGCCGAGCGACGAGTAGGCGGTGACGGTGATGCCCTCGTACTTGGCCAGACGCATCAGCTCGTCCTGGACCAGGTAGGGGTGGTGCTCGACCTGCAGCGAGGCGGGCTTGATCTTGGCGCTGGCCAGCAGCTCGTACATGGCCATGCCCGAGAAGTTGCAGACACCAATACTCTTGGCCAGCTTCTTCTCAACCAGAGCCTCCATGGCGCCCCAGGTCTCGCTGATGGGGACGTTGATGCGACGGATCTCGGTGCCGGCGTCGTCAATGTGCCAGCCGGGGGGGTAGCGGACCGCGGGGTCGACGTAGGCGACCGAGCAGGGGAAGTGGACCAGGAACAGGTCAAAGTACTCGAGGCCCCAGTCCGCGAGCTGCTTGCGGCAGAGGGGCTCGACGTACTGCTTCTCGTGGTAGGTGTTCCAGAGCTTGCTGGTGATGAAGAGCTCCTCGCGCTTGACGATGCCCTCCTGGATGGCGCGGGCAACACCCTTGCCGGACTCGACCTCGTTGCCGTAGTCTAAATAGCTTGGTTAGTTACTGTCGGTGCTGGACTGCTGTCATGCTGTACTGAAGCATACCGCAGGCGCTGTCAATCAGACGGTAGCCAGCCTTGATGGCGTTGTAGACAGCGTCGGGAGCGTCATCCTGGGAGATCTTCCAGGTGCCGAAGCCGACAGTGGGCATGTCATAGCCGCTGTTGAGCTTGATGGTCGTAGGGGTGGCCATTTTGAAGTGTCTGCACCGTGTTAGAGAGACCGTGGCAACAAGAGCAAGAGGGCGATGATGAGGAAGAGGGTATTGAGCAAGGCAGAGAGGATGAGGAGAACGAAGACGGTGGAAGAATAGGAAGAGAAGAAGAAGAAGCGCCGGCGCGAGATTCTCCCAAGACCCCAAGGCGAAGAAAGGCAAGAGCTTCCTTTCTCTGCCAGGGCTGGGGAAGGTGCGTCGCGGCAAGTGTTGCTACGCGGGAAGGCGCAAAGGCGTAAACTCACGAAAAAGGAAGGCGTGAGGGGAGGAGAAAGAAGTCTGGTTTGGTGGGATGAAGAGATCAAGAGAAGCAAGAGGAGGGGAACATACAGAGGGAGGAGGGAGGGGAAGCTCTTAAATAGGTGGAATAGCCGTGGGGGGACGACTACGGAGTATGGACGGCAACAACATGACATGCACTCGTACGTACCTACAAGCGCACCCGTGCACGGCGACTAGTCGTAGCTAGGTACGGCGCAACCACAAGCGTCAAAGTGGAAAATAAAAGAGGAAAAAAAAAATACCTGGAAGAATTGGGAAAAAGGGACCAAAATCAAAATAACCGGAAGGCACGACTGGCCCGGTGGACCTAGTATGGTGGGGCGCTAGAAGCTGTTACAGTCCCAATATGGCAAGAGGGACGGGAAAGAAGGAAAGCGCAAGGCGAGGGGCAGCTCGTGTTTCGTGGGGAAGGCAGGGAAGGCACGGGGGGGACAAACAAGACCAAGAGAGGCCAGAGAGACGGCCCAAAGGAGGCAAAAAGGAGACAACAACAGACTCGAATTGAGGCAGAAACCAAAGATAAGCAGCAAAGATGGCCGTTTGAGAGCATGCAAGATACGTCGCATGGAACCGGACAGATTGCAACGGGCCGCATGAACTAGGACTATCGGGCATAAGCATTGAGAAACGGGGGGGTGCTTTTCCTACGGAGTATGCAATACGGGCTTCCTTATTCTATATTCATGTAAATATTTACATGTCTTATTTTCTCAACGGTAAGCATCGTGATCGCAGGAGAGGGCTGGCAAAATCATGAATGACCACCGCCATACGCAGCTTTCCCGACTCCTCCCCCCACCAGACGGTGATTGCTCGGTATATTCTGCGACAGCATTTGACAACACAGCCTCATCCAGCAACACCTGGCTGTGGCCGGCGGCTTCCGCACGCTTTCGTATCCCCTTCGTGTTCGGTGTTTGGTGTTTTGAGTGTTGTCTGTGCTTCTGTGCTTTTGCATGCAAGGCAGCAGGGCATCGACTGCGGGGTCCTCTGGGTTGGTTTTGCCAGGTTTCCCGGCTGCTCGTCCGCTTCTCCAATCGATACCCTGGAACGCGCCGGGTTACCGGCGCGAGATGCTGCCACGGGCTGCGTGTGGCTCATGCGAAACATACCCTCAAAGATACATCTCGGATACATTATGAGATACTGCATCGACGGTTGCGCCAGTGTGCAGCCACGTGCAAGCAGCATATCTGCCCGGTGATGGCGGCGATGTCTGCAAGATGCATCCACGAGACACCCCCCCCCCCTCCATGGCATCCCATAAGCAATCAAGCAATCCATGGTTGTCCGTGATAACCGCACTACAACCAATATTGGTATCAACAAGGTAAAATGCAGCCGGGCAGATTCTCCCAAAGCCACAAAAACAGTGCACAAAGCCTTTTTCGGCCCGTTGTCGACCCATTCCCGCAGAACCGCAAAAGCTGGCCCCCCCTTTGTTTTGCCTTTTACCTTTTTACCCCTCCTTCCAACAGCTGTCCGAAACGCCTACTTTTTTGCCGCTTTCCACGCTCCATTGTACTCCGTATTGTATTCTGGTATTGTTGGCCTCTCTCTTCCGCACGTCTCTCTCTTCCTTGTTCTCTTTTCTTCCATTCTTCCTGGCGTTCCCATGAGCCGTTTTGAATTTAGCCAGAATGCCAAATTATGGGTCCGCGTCTCTTTTGGGGTACACTTTTTTTATTTATTCAATATTTTATTCTTCTTAGTCTATTGGTCCATTCTTGGGTTTGTAAGGGGAATGTACTCCGTAAAAAGGCTCGGAGCGACAAAAAAAAGAGAAAAAGAGAGAAAAAGAGGGCCCGATTCGCGGATAAAGTGCTTAGCCTTTTTCTATGGAGCTTCCTTCTGACCCCTCCCATCGAAACCTCCTGTCACGAGGCCCAGGGTGTTTTTATTTTATTTTTTTGTCGGATGGTTCTTGATTTTTCTTTGTGGCTCTCACAGGCAAAAGTATCTTTTCATCCTCCGTATACGCAAGATACATGATACTCCCGTAAGATAACATATCTTACTCCATATATACGGAGTACGAGTACGGAGTACCCGGCATTTGCATGTTATTCTCCGCGGGTCGGCTGAAGTCAGAGGCAAAGTACATGTACTCCGTACGAGTATTTATACATGTACTTGCAAACAGTATATGGCAATGATCAGAGGGTGGACTCCTGGTAAAAAGATGGCAAAACATGGCCAAGCGGGCATGGCAAAATCAGGCGGCAAAACTCTTTTTCTTTCTCCGAGATCTTCTAGAAACCCCTATAAAATGCTAAATGCCAGACGCCAAAAATGTCAAACGTCAAAGCGTCGAAGCGCCAAAGCGCCAAAAAAGCCTTAAATACCCAAAAGCCAAGAGGATGGCGGACTCCGTGGAAGGAGGAACAGAAAAGAAGGAATAAAAAAAAGCAATACAAAAAGACCGACGCCCGGCCGTCTCTTCCCTTTTAGGCAAGAGTCTTTGCACCCCGCCATAGTCCCCCTTCCCCCTGCTGGCCGTCCTTGACAACGTATGATCATGGCCCCTTGTGCCCTTGTGACCTGAAATACTCCGTTATGCGGTTCCCCTTTTTTTGCCAGTTTTTCTACTTTTTGTACTTGTTTGGGCTCGACAGAGTACACATGTAGGCGGGGTCTTGACCGTCGCCGTACAGGGTAGGTAATGTTGACAGCCTCTTTTGCTGGAGACGGAGTTGAACCCGAAGAGACAAGAGACAGCAGCGGGACGGGCCAACAATGCCCGAGCGGTCATGGTGGGAGAATGTGGCCGGATAATGCAAAAAGGAAAAGGACACGACTCAGCCACGCAGGAACGGAAAAAAAAAGAAAAGGAGAAAAAACAGCAGAACGAGAAAAAAAAAGAAAAGAAAGTTCAAAAAGCTACCTCTACTAATTTTGTAGCTCAAAGAGAATAGACAAGAGATGCCAAGAATACAATACAGGGACTATATTTGTAGAAAAACATAAAAGAACAAAAATCGTGACCGTCCTCTTGCTGGACCAGAAAAAAAAAACATCATCTTTCCTTCAAGCCGACGGCGTCGAAACCGTCTCCATTTCCGTATCCGTTGTTGTGCCGGCCGTCGTCTTGCTCTCCGTCATGCCAGAAGCGCCAGAAGCAGCTTCCTCGGCCACATACGGCGGCGGCGGCAGAGGGGCATCGCTGTCACCCTCGACCCAGACCTGCGCCAGCTCCTTCTCGATATCCGCCCTCCGCGCACGCCACTCTTCCACCTTTTCCAGCCGCTCGCGCAGCTCCTGCAGCTCGCGCTCGACATTCTGCTTCTCCCGCTCCGTGCCGATGCGCTCAAACGTCCACTCGTCGCCGCGCTCGCCCAAGCCCAGAACGAGGTTGAACGTGTGGTACTTTTTGAGCGACGCGCGAGTCGAGATGGTAATGAGGGCTGGAGTGTTAGCATGCGACAAAACGACAAACAGAAAAGAAACGACAAATCACAGAAACACTTACTGATTCCTCGCTCTTTGCAAGTCTCGTACAAGAGACCCTCGACATCCTGCGAGACGGCGCTCGTGCCCTCGTCGATAAAGACGTACTTGGGCTCGTGGTAGAGAACGCGCGCAATGGCCATGCGCTGCTTCTCGCCGCCGCTCAGCACATCCTTCCACTCCTTCTTGGTATCCCAGCCGCCCTCGCGGGCCGGCAGGTAGCCCAGACGCGCATCCTCCAGAACGCGCTTCAGATCGTACTCGTTGCGCCGCTTGTCGCGCATGTCCGCCTCGCCGTCCGGGTAGATGACCTGGTCGCGCAGCGTGCCAATGCTCAGGTAGGGCCGCTGCGGCAGGAACATGATGCCGTCCTCGCCCGTCGCCTTGGGCCGGCTCACTAGGCCGCGGTAGACGGGCCACAGGCCAGCCACAATGCGGCTGATTGACGTCTTGCCCGCACCATTGGGTCCCGAGATCAGCAGGTGCTCGCCGCTGCGAACAATCAGCGACAGCGAGTCCATCAGCTCGTCGCCGCCCTGCGGCCACAGCGCCGGAGCCACGACGGGGACATTCTCCAGACGAACGCCGTCAAAGCCCTTTTGCATCGTGCCCTGCACATCGGCCAGCGAGAACAGCTCGGCCGGGCGAGCACCGCCGCCGTACGTGCTGGGCCGCTGGCCATAGTAGGCATCGGCGTGCACGCGGTGCAGCGTCGAGATGAGCGTGTAGACCCGGCTCGTGTAGCCCGCCAGCTCGGCCAGGTCCTTGATCGAGTACATCATGCGGCCACCGGCGTCGGCCACCGACAGCATGAGTCGGCGGTTCGTGATAAAGTCCTTGGTGCGCGAGCGCTCCCGGTCGCCGCTGCCGGCCGGCGCACTGCCGTCGCCGAGCTCCGTCATGCCGCCCATGCCGCCCCAGGCCGGCAAGAAGACGGGCAGGGCCGCCAGGAGGTAGCCGTAGGCGCTCCAGCTGTACTTGACGATAAAGTCCTCGAGCATGTTGTAGCGGATCTTGAGCAGGTAGATGCCCTCCATCCACGTCTTGAGCTCGCGGAACTCGCGGTTGACGGCCTGCTTCTCCATGTCGGCGCCGCCGTAAAAGGCCACCTCCTCCGCGTTGGCAATGAGGCGCGCGTGCAGGCCGCGGAACTCGCCCTCGCGACGGCCCTCGATCGCCTTGAGCTTGCCGAACGGCGGCGACAGGCGGCGCAACACGCTCGCCGTCAAAAAGTAGTTGCTGACAATGCCCGTCAGCGCCAGAGGGCCGAGGGCGCGGTACAGCTGGTAGTTGAAGATGCCCAGGTCAATAAGCGGCTTGCCCAGTGACGAGAAGATGTTGGCGGCCGACGCGCAGAACAGTGTCAGGTCCTGGGTGATGAACTGGTCGGCGCCCTGGCCAACACCGCCGTCGAGATTCGACAGCTTGTAGTAGTTGAGGTTGTCGTTGAGGTAGAGGTCGTGGATATAGCGAGTAAGCCGCGTGCGGAAGGCAATGGAGACCTTGGACTCGAGGTACTTGATCATCGCGTTGGTATACGACGCAATACCGCCAAAGCCGCACCACTACGTAGTCAGTAAGGAAGCAAAAAAAAAAAAAAAAAAAAAAAAGAA
>JAGKRZ010000273.1:0-33949 GCA_020002355.1 Intubia oerlemansii
ACGGATAACAACAGGATTAAAAAAAAAAAAAAAAAACAAAAAAAAAAAAACGTAGATGGATGGATTGCAAGATGTTGGGAGAGAAGGGAGTTGAACACTGGCTATCATCTACGATATTTATACTTTTTTGTCCCCCATTCTACCATGGGCTCATCTCGGCGAGTATCCGGTCTCCTGTTTGGCTCCTGGAGACACCCTATGCAAAAGGAGCTGGGTATATTGAACAAGCATGGTTGTGCTTCCATCTGTAAGGTGCCAGCAAAGCCGGCGAGAGGCCAGTACAGTATGCAAGGCGTGATAGCATTAGGCCGGGTGTGCTCCCAGTCCCCCGAGATGGTTGTCCTGATGCGTTGGGGCGTTTCAAGACCAAGGACAGTTACCGACATCGAGTGTCATCTGGACGCGTTTGTTAAAAAACGATCCAATTGATAAATACTTGGCCTGCTTTCGTATCACCTTTTGTCTGCCACTACGAATTTTGATTTTATGCCAGTCTCCAAGGACATGCGAAGCACTTCGAGGCAAAAACGGCGCGGCGCTACATTACACTGTTTACCTATGCATTTCTATATTTTTTGCATCTATGATCAGAGCCCCACCTCTGAACTATGCCTTGTACCTACAGAAATGAGGCAGGCGTTGATCCTGTGGGCGCTCGGCGTTTGCATTCCCGTGGTGATGCCATGGAAGTCGTTGGATTGACGCACGCCACCATCCTGGCGTTCTAGCCTCGTATTATGCTGCAGAGTCCTTTTTGTGCAGGCCTGTCAGATATGTACCTGTACATAAGAATGGCGGTGTGCCAACTCTGTCTTCCACGCCGCCTCGTCTCCTCATGTCCACGCGTCTCCAAAGCACAAATGCGCACTTTTTTTAACACGCTAGCATACTTCACTTCGTCGTTGTTAAGAAGGAGCACAAACCAGTTACCTGCTTGAGCACCATGCGTGTCTGGGGAGGGGGCGTGGGCCTAACGGGTGAACGGGTCAACGGGTGGCTATTCCATGGCCAGGGGTTGTTGTCTTATCCGAGCAGACGGGCGGGGTCTTGTCACTTACCTGGATTATTACGGCATATTTAAGCTCGTCTGTCCTTGTACCTGACCCGAGAGACTGGGGCGCTAATGAGGTGATGGCTGCGGACAGAGTGATAGGCGTCCATCCATTCATTCGGCCGACGACGGAAACTAACCCGTGCCCGAGTAGTGGATGTAAGACACTCCGCTTAAAAACTGATCAGTTCTCGAGTGCTTCATAACAGTTTTTGGTAACTTCTTGCACAAACAGTTGCCGTGCGCGTGTCATATAGGTAGTTGTCCGGCGCTCGTTTAATTCCGGGAAAGGATATGTTTCTGTGACGGAAAGTTGCGACATGTTCACGGCGGCCATTCTTATAGCCGTTGTAGAAGGCCAGAATATCTGCAAGAAGAACTGCTGTTAAATTTATTATGCGCTGCTATTTGAAACGTTTCCCGTAAAATTAAAATGTCTTGTTTTTTTTTTCCTTTTTCTTTCTTTCTTTCTTTTTTTTTTGTGCTGCGGAACCTAACTGCTCACTGAACATTGATCTAGATCTACCTCAGCTTCGTCACGCGATTCCTTAGCGATAAGACGGGGCAAAATCTTTAACATTCAACAGGACTGTTGGTCTAGTGGTATGATTCTCGCTTAGGGTCCACCCTAAGCCCTCTCTTCGGAGAGTAGCCTTGCGAGAGGTCCCGTGTTCGATCCACGGACAGTCCCAATTTTTTGGCAATTTTTGGTCCTTCGATTTTTTTTTTATTCCTTTGCCATTTTACGTGTTCTGATCTTCTGCCAATTTTCCTTCCCCCCTTTTTTTCTCTTTCTTTGTTTTTCTTTTTTTTATGCGCAACCCGGGACATTTAAGTTGGATTTAATGTACTTTTTTGTTTAGCGGGTGGCAATGATCCAAATCTTCGTCCAAATAAGAACCAGGAGATTTCGAGGAGTGACTTCATTTGATTTTCGTAAAGCACGTAGTGATCGTATGCGGAGTGGAAAACGTGCAATATTTGTTGACGGTCAAGGTGATAGCCACCGCGGTCCTGAAAACGTCGAGGATGCGGGGAAGGAATAATGCAGAGAGTAGGCGCCAACCCAAGTCATGCGCATGCTAATGCACGTACAGCCTCACATTTCAGACAGCTTGTGATTCGTAAAACTCGTCCGCTCTCCAGTGTTTCATATTTTGCCGCCCGTTGGGCGCACAATATGCCACGTATTTTTGAACATGCGTATATCCTCTGGTAGGCACGAAAGAACCATGTTTGGGGTAATATGCAGGCAGAAGGCTGTAACCTGAAACGATTGGTCGCATGCGAATCCCTCGCCAAGAAAGGCTCATATTCTGCCTAACTACGTGTTTCCGGTGCGGCTCTCAAATTCCCGTCCCATCGCACCTTATGCTTTTTCATGTATATTGTCCAACGCTCACTACTGCTCTGGCAACTGCTGCCAAAAGAAAAGGCATCCAGACAGCATAAACAATGAAGCCTTCTACGGGAAAAACAAAAGACCTCAACTTCCCCGTCGGCCTTACTCAGCTGTATCCCCCGCCTGCCAACGACGCAGCTACCGCAGCTACCCCCGCAACTGTCGACGTTGTTTTTGTGCACGGCCTCGAAGACAACCAAACCTCAGCATGGACAACTCTTGGCGACTCGACCAAAGTGTGGCCAGCCACGCTTCTCGGACCTCGAGTGGCGGGCGCACGCATTCTCGCATTTGGTTACGATGTCGCCAAGTTTCGCAGCAATCCCTCCAGGGCGACCTACGTCGAGGAGCACGCCGCGAGTCTGCTGGATGCTCTCGTGAAGGACCGAACAGCATGCGGTGCGGCACGGCGCCCGCTCGTCTTCATTTCACAGGGCTTTGGTGGCGCCGTGTGCCAAAAGGCACTGGTCATGTCCAAGCTGAGCAAGCTCGACGGCCACTATGCGGTTGCGGCATCGACTCTCGGCGTGGTCTTTATGGGATTTCTTTTGCCACGACGGCCTGGAGGTGATCGTGACAGTTGGCTGAGGCCGCCACAGCTGCCGCCATCTACCGCGAACCCGGCGACATTGCAACCCTTGGATTATGCGCAAGCGATGTTGTTCAACGACTACGACGAGGTCGATGACCTCTACTCGGCCTTTCTAGGCCTCATAGCATCACAACCTAATCGTCCTATGCGCATCGAATGCTTCCGCCAGCCACGACCGCCGGTAGCCCCCCTACAGGCCGGACAGCATGTCGATGCTCAGACCAATGCCGACGATGCCCGCAGTCCTCACCCGCATCCCCGTGTAATCGTACCAAGGCAGCACCCGCCTCTGCATGCAAACCCCAACTTACGACTGCCCCATTGGGTGATGCCTCGTGGCAATCAGCCGTTCGTGCTGCCGGGCGAAGGCGAACCTTTCTGCGAATTTATCGACGGCGTGCTATTCCACATGGGCCAGCCCAGAGTCAAAATCATACCATCAACACAAGGCATGACACACGTTGAGTCTGTCGAGGACTCGCCATTCGTCCACATTCTCGAAACAATCAAAGCCTGGACCAGCACCGCTGAGCCGGAGGCGTCATCCCCGTACGGCCAGTATATGTCACGGCAGTGTATACCCGTCTACAGAAGCTGCACGAACAGAATGAGGGGTTTTGGCTACAATAACATCCATCATCTCGAGGTCGTTCCAGACCCAGACCCAGCAAAGGCGGCATGGGTGATGGGCCACGACGAATATGTGTCCTGGATATCAGATGGCGAACAAAGCGATGCTGGCGGCCTGCTTTGGCTCTCCGGAAACTCGGGGACGGGAAAACACCAGGCCATCATGTCCATCTACCGCTCGCTTTCGACGGCAGGCGTGAAGGTTTGCGTGTCTTTCCGTGCCATCGTCCAGCCTGTGCACAAGACAGCCCGTGGGTTCTTCATGGCCCTGGCGTGGCACGTACTCCAGAACATGCCCGACCCGGGACACATTGCGCATGAAATGCGCAAGAAAGACTCGGTTGCAGACCGTTCACGGTGCACGGATCAATACGTCTGGAGCACGGATGCATTGAAAGAGTATGTCGAGAAGAGCATTGCCTGGGCACTCGACGCTCGGCCCGTCTTTATCTTTGTTGCTGCACTCGACGAGGCTGCAGGTGAAGACGTAGCGGAGATTGCTACTTGGCTAGCCCGCCTTCCCACGCCAAAGCGTCCCAGCCGGCCGTCGCATGCCTGTTGCGTCATGGTCTCTTCGTCCTCGCAGCTGCCTACCGATCTTCTTGGCAGCGATGTCTCCGTATACCATGTCGTCGACGTGAACAGACTTGCCACTCCAAGGTGGCATGATGGTCTGGTTAACGTCGAGAGCAGCTCTGACAATCCTCTTGTCAAGCTCACAGCCGCCGAGCACGACATGTATGCAGCAAAGGTTGCAAGCATGCTCGAGGGTCCCGCGGATGACCGGCAGCAGACGCTTCATATCATGCGCTGGATGTGCTATTCCAAAACCCCCCTGACAGTCGATCAGTTCTGCTGGGCCATGGCCTTGTCGCAGAAGACAGACCCCAGCACGCCCGCCGACGACATTTTGCATCGCCTTCGCTCCATGGCCGATATGAAGGAACGCATCCGCAGCCTCAGTCGCGGCCTCGTGTATATCGGCGAGGGTTCTCTTGTTTTGATGCCGTGGTGTGCCAAGCAATACATGCTACAAAAGGGTCTCTGGGCACTCTACCAGGCTGACCCGTCGCTGAAGGTTCATACGGCCGCAGACGTCGCAGAGCACTCCCACTTCGTTCTTGCCTCGGCGTGTATTCTATGTCACGAAATGGGGGGAAGCTTGGGCAAGCTCCTCGACGCGAATGCCCAGCAGCTGCGCGACATGCCAGCCTTTGGATCTTTCTACAGACATGCCATCTCTGCATGGAGTCAGCACGCCAGGGACGCCACTCCAGGCCCTGTCACCGCCGGAGACGCTGACCCAGAGATGGGTCATTGTGACAACGATACGGAGCACAGCAAGGACACAGTATTATGGCACCTCTATACGCGGCTATGTGCCATGCCACAGCCTTACACTGGGTCCTACGTTGGCGACACCGCAAGTACAATCTCTCGACTGGCCGCCGCTGGCTGCATGCGGCTCTTGTACGTGTTCTTAAAGCACAATAAGGTTCAGATGGCGCCTGGAGGCATGAATCACGGCGACCACTTCTACTTTGCAGCGCTGCATGGTCAACTGGATGCCTTGCACCTTCTCCTGGACTGTGGCGTGAGCAACGTTGTCATTCCGTCTCACATCGCCCTCTCCGCCGCAGCGCAAAACAGGCACTACGATATCCTGCGCGTGCTTCTCCGAAACATCACCTTGGATCGCCGACGTTTCCCGTCGGTGACATATGGACCGCGCTCACTACGAACGCAAGATCAAAGCGCGAGACCCGGCCACATCGGCCGCAAGAGTCCGAGACAATTGGTGATAGGCTCTCTTGTCGACTTTGCCATGCACAAAGGCGACCTCAATCTCTTGGACCTGATCTATGAGGAGTGCGGCGTCGTTGTCCTCAGTGTCATCTCTATGACTAACCAGGCATGGGATAAGCCCATCCTCCATCGCGCCATCCTGTCCATGCATGCATCCGTCATCTCCTGGTGGCTCGACAAGGTGCAAGCTTCTGGCCTTGCCAGCCTCGGTATCATCCTCATCCAGCGCGACGTCAATGGTCTAACGCCGCTTCACCTGGCTGCATCGCTCGGCCAGGTCGCCGTGATCGAGCGTCTTCTGCAGCCGATGAGCAAGGCAAGCCACGTGGACATGGATGCCTTGGATTCCCACGGCCAGACTCCGCTTCACATGGCCACCATGAACGACCAAGAAGCCGTCGTTGATCTCCTTCTTGCACGGGGGGCTGATGCCACCGCACTGGACAGATCGATGCACACGCCGCTGTTTTATGCTGTCTGGAATGGAAACGACGCTCTTGTCGACAAACTCTTGCGGCATACCGCCCAGTGGCAACTGACAACGCATTATGGAGCCACAGCTCTCCGCGCCGCCATCATGCGCGGCCGCCACGACCTGTTGCGTCGCCTTGTTGTCGATCACGGCACCCCTCTCAACCCAGCCAACCACTTTCAGCAACGCTCTCCCTTGGAAATATGCATTGACTCGGGCAACGACGAAGCCTTCCGCTGGTTAGTGAGGCAGGGTGCGGCTGTTACGATTCGTCCGCCAAGGAAGCCCCTTTTGCACCTTGCCATCGAGAAGCATCGCCATGCGCTGCTGCCTTTCCTGCTTGCCCATGGCGTTGCCGTCAATGCTACCGACCCACGTGGACATACAGCCCTCCATCTGGGGGCCACGCTGGCCATACCATCCGTGGTCAAGCTGCTCCTTGACCGCGGAGCTGCTGTCAACCTTCGCGCCGGCCGCATGAGCGAAGCCGACAGGGGACTTGCGCCGCTTCATCTGGCTATCAAATCCTCGTGGTATGAAGGGCCAAATCTGCGAGGTATGGCCAGGCAATGGGCTGTCATTACCGATACCGACATTGGCAGCGACAGCGACAGCGACAGCGACAGCGACAGCGACAGCGACAGCGACAGCGACAGCGACAGCGACAGCGACAGCGACAGCGACAGCGACAGCGACAGCGACAGCAACAGCGACAGCGACAGTCGCTCAGTGTCGTTTGGGGGATTCAATGATGCTGCCAGCGTCACTACAGATGATCGCCGCAGCTCTGATAGCGACAGCGAAAGTGGCAGCAATAGTAGCGGTGGCAGCAGTGATAGCGGAAGTGACAGCGGAAGTGATGACGGCAGTGATGACGATGCCGCCAGTCATCACAGCGGCGTCAACTTCACCAACATTCCGAGTGGCACGAGTAGCGCCAGAAGTGAGGACGGCAATAGTTCCGCCAGCGCTACGTCTACTCCCGACGATGCATTGGCTGTCTTGCTCGAGAATGGTGTCGACGTGCACATGCTCATACGGGGGATGACGCCTTTACTCTATGCCGTTATGCTGAGACGTCCATACGCTTCTCGCATGCTGCTGGATCATGGCGCCGCCTCGGATGTCAATCCTGCTGGCAGAGATGGCGCGACACCATTTCTGGCCGCTGTCATGAACGGTCTCCGAGTGAATTTGGTCAGTCGCCTCGTTGACCACGGCGCCAACATTCACCAGACCACAGCAAACGGTATCACGGCACTGCACATTGCAGTGAGTCGTGGCCGCCTAGCCCATGTTGAATTCCTGCTGGAAAAGGGCGCGTCCATTGTCGCTGCCACAAACAGAAATCGCACCACGCCACTTCACTTTGCAGCTCGTCGTCCGGGCCTCAATATTCTGCGGCTTCTCGTTGCCAAGGCGGTCGATGAAGAGATCAATGTGCGCGATATCAAGGGACGCACGCAACTGGCTCTGGCACGGGAAAAGGATCGGAAGGAGGCTATCATTTTGCTGCGAAGCCAGGGTGGTCTGGAATAGACTGCCCGGTGTTCTGATGTCGATTATCCATTTTGATACATAGGTAGGTAGAGGTACCTATGCAGGAAGCTACCTGGCTTTTGTATGTACTCCATTGGATCTATGCTTTAAAAACCTAAAGAGGAATATATGTTTTTTTATTTTAGGTATTTCATCTTCGTTTTCTCTGATTACGAGTACATCTGTAACTTGTCAAAATTTTCAGCTTTATTCGATTTTAAACCTCAAAAAATCGCATCCATCCTAGTATTTCTGCAATTTGCAATTTTTAATTCAATAAATAATAATACCTATACTAGGTTCGTAAAGTAATTCCCACTTACCTACCTATGTCGGTACTTGAAGAACGAAAGTGCCTTTTATCTCGTCGCATTTTATGACGTCGTTGTCCGTCTCCATATATATTACTAATCAACAATTAGTGCATGACGCGCTCCGTCCCGCGTAACTGGTCCGAGCTAAAACCAACGTCACCTCGACTATCTGTACGCGTAGTCGCATGCAGTAGCGTTTTGTTAAGCGCGTTTATCGCGAACTTCTACGCGTTGTTTCGTCGTATTTTTCATACAAGGTGTGTGTCATATGTCAGTAAAGGTTTCGGCAATTGAATACTGCTCGTTTGCATCTCACTCAAAAGCACAAGTTCAGCAGGTGCTCCGTAAGCCTTGATTGGCTGATTCGGGGCGGATGCGTTATGTAATGTGGGTACCTTCAGATCTCAGAATCTAGGTAGGTAGGTACCGTAGTGCTTGTTTTCTTGTTCTTCTTTTTTTCTTCTTTTTGGTCATGGACGATACGGCGTGCACTTCACCCCGTCCTGGCCCTTGAGCACGCATGCTCACATCATCAGCAAGATAAGCAACCTATACGTGACTCGACGCGGCCCGACCGAGAAAAAGAGCACCCAAACCTTCCGGTTCCCCGTCGGCTTCACGCAGCTCTATCCCTCACCAGACGACAGCCCCGACGCCGACTCGACGCCGAGCACCATCGACATCGTTCTCGTACACGGACTCTCAAGCAACAACACATCGACCTGGACGGCCCTCGGCCAGTCAGAGCCATGGCCCAAGACGCTTCTTGGGCCGCGCATTCCCGGAGCGCGCATTTTTACGTTTGGCTATGACCCCCACCTGCTCCGCGTGCAGCCAGCGCCCAAGCCCTACATCGAGGAGTTTGGCAACAGCCTGCTAGTCGCCCTTGTGCAGCAACGTGCTGCCGACGGCGATGAAAGCGCGAGACGGCCTTTGGTCTTTATCACGCACGGCTTTGGCGGCGCTGTTTGCCAGCAGGCCCTGCTCTTCTCCAAGCTTGCCGACGCAGATGACCGCTGTGCCATTGTGGCATCGACGCGGGGTGTGGTGTTTATGGGCATGGTGGACCGCGGATTTACTGAGATGCCGCTCACAGATGTGCGGGCGCCCTGTCTACCCCAGCCGTTTTTCATTTGGTATGAACAGCCGCTGGTTATCGAGAGCCAAGCCCTGGAGCGACTGTACACGAGGTTCATGGACGTTGTGATGTCGTCCAAGCCGCGCATGGGCATCGAAGCATTCCACGAGACGAAATATGGGCTTCCAAAACCACACCCTTCTGAGCCGTACGTGGTCGTGTCCTCGGGCACCAGCGACACGTTTTGCGAATTCATGGACAGCATCCTGCCCTCGTACCGCATCATGCCGACCTATTATGCGATTCCCAGCGAGCGGATGGCGCGAATTTCCTCGGTCGACGACTCGCGCTTTGTTCTCATCGTCGACAAGATCACGGAGTGGACGGCAGCGCCCGAGGCGCCCGAAGCGTCCGAGAAAGAGGCGGCAGACTCACGGCGCCATGAGACCCCAGAGATGCCCCTGCCTGGGATGAGGGAAACCGACCACGATCAGTGCATGGAGGCCATGCTAAGGCATGAGTACGACCAAGACTATTTTCTGGCCCTCGAAGCCCATGCGGTCACGCATCACCGTATTGGCACCTTCCGTTGGCTTGACCATGACGCCTACAAATCTTGGAAGGCGGGTGACAATGAGGACGCCGTCGGGCTTCTGTGGATGACGGGATACACGGGCGCAGACATGGATATACTTCTCAGGCGTGTCATACTGGACGCAGATGTCCCAGAACGTCCACCTTTGGTCTCGTTCTGGCGGCCTTCCAATGTCCGAGCCAAGACGGCGCTGGGTTTTTTGCAGGCATTGGCAGCGGATATGCTCGTTAGGGACCCTCATACGGCGCATCTTGCCATGGAGGCGCGCGTGAACAACAGCCCAATGCCAGACAGATTAGACCGCCTTCTTTGGACGTGGTCGCCGGCTGCGCTTCGCGAATACATTGAAAAGGCGATCAAGTGGACGCTCGACCGGCATCCAGTGGCCATCCTTGTATGCGCGCTAGACGAGGTGTCCGAGAGCGACGCTCGGGAAATCACGGCTTGGCTGTCCACGCTCGTGCGAGCCAAGTCGGGCAGCCGCCCGTCGCATGCCTGCCGCGTCTGCATCTTGTCCGACAAGGCGCTCTCTACCGCCCAAATTGATCCACGAATCCGGTGCCATGAGATCAAAGTCAAGGACTACATTTCACGGGTTGTCGAGTTGTACGCGGAAGAAAGCCTCAGAGCCTGGTCTGACCAGTTACTGCTTACGCATGACGAGAGTGTCCTTTTGCTGAGAATGTTTTGCTTGGTGCCCGACAACTTTCTCTGGATTCGGCTGATGATGTATGAATACATGCGGGATCGCACCGACAGAATCAACGAAGATGACAGCATGGAACAGGACAGCAACAGCGCGTTGTCCGAGGAGACGCACGTTGACAACAGCAGTGTGCAGCTGCTCGTCGAAACCTTCAAGTCGCCGACCCTACCAGCGATGTTTGTGATGCTCTACGCCAAGTTTATTCTGAAGGCGGCCCAGAGTGCACACGTGGTCAAGACTCTACGGCTGGTTGAGCTCGTGCTCTTTGCCCGTGCACCTCTTTCGATTTCCGACTTGCGCTGGAGCCGGCTGGCTACAGAGCACGAGGGGGGCAAGCAGCTGGGATTTTGGGACGCCAAGATCAGGTCTGAAGACGACTACACCGGCGACGTTCACCGGTACAGCAACGGGCTGATCACGCTATCCGATAACGACTACATTTACTCTGTGCACACGAGCCTGGACAAATTCATGCTGCAGTGGGGCCTCGGTGTCTTGTACGAGGCAGCCACCGGCACGGCCTTGACGACGGCCGAGATCTCGCGCAAGGCGCACTACCGCTTTGCGATGGTGTGCATCGAGTACATTGAGATGCTGGACTCTGAAAAGTTCCGCATTGATATTGAGAACGACGACGGGAAGCACGCGTTCTTTTCCAAACCGTACCAGTCGTTTCAGGACTATGCCTGCTTGTCGTGGATGCACCACGTCAAGGGGTACGATACGCCTGAGCTCGGTGGACGTCGAGATTGGCCATGTTGGCGAGGCAGACGCCATGGAAGATGATGATGCCACGGCTGCTGCGGCTCTCTACCGCCTGATAACGCCGGAGTTTATCGAAAAATGGAACTCGGCGTGCGCAACTGGGCACGTGGCGACCCCCGAGCCGACTTCTCCGCTCGATTTGTTCGTCGACGTTGGCGCCACTGGGTTTGTGCGGCTTGTCCTCAAGAACGAGACGGATGTCAACGTCAACGCGCTTGACGACAACGGCTACGCACCGCTGCACTACGCTGCGCGCCACGGACACTTGGCGACGGTCCAGGCGCTCCTCGACCACGGTGCCATCGTTTATGCACACGAGCCCAAGAACGGTGTCTCGCCCTTGCACATTGCCGCTGAGAACGGCCACTATGATGTTTTGCGACTCCTGCTGCAGAACCTGGATGCCACCAGCGGCCACACGATCAATGTCATGTACCACAAGCGCCTGGACATGTCTTTGACCTCATTGCACGACGGACTGTTTGGTGCTTACTCTGCGAACCCTTACGTGCTGCCGCGACTGGTCGGCTTTGCCATTCAACGGAGCAACATGGAACTCTTGGAAGTCCTGCACGCCGAGTGTGGCACGATTGCATTGCAAACAAGCCGTGAGTACGGCTTCCTGCATGCTGCTGTGGGCCAGGGGAGCAAGCTTGCGGTCGACTGGTGGATCAAGACGTGCCGTGCCTCTGGTGTGGCCAGCCTTCACATTGTGCTGAACGAGCGCAACAAGGACGACATGACGGCGCTGCATGTAGCGGCGAGCATGGGCCACGAGGAGATTGTCCGGGTGCTCATCGAGGCGGCGCCGAACATGGACCCTCACCTGGAGTCCCGTCACGGCATGACGCCGCTGCATGCTGCTGTATGCAAAGACCACATTGGCATTGTCAAGTTGCTCTTGTCATGTGCCAAACCACAAATTCCAAACGACGAGGCACGTAGCCACATCCTATTTGGGCCGGTATGGAACGGCTCGCGCGACATGATAGAGCTGTTGCTCAATGCCCCGCAGCCGCCCGAGCCCTCTTCCGGCACAGCCACGAACGTCCTTCCACTGGCCAAGGGTACGCACCCCATCATCCTTGAGGCCGTTATTTTGCGCGGCCGGGAAGAGCTGCTTGATGTGTTTGGCGTCAAAGAGATTGTGCCTTCGCGCAGTGCTTTCGACAGGTACCCGCCGCCGGTGGAAATGGCCGTCGCGGCCGGTAACGAGACGGCGCTGCGCTGGTTTTTGGCCCGCGGCCATTCTCTGCAGGGGAACGGCCACGCTTCCCCTGGCCATCTAGTCCACGTTGCCATTCGTGAAAAGCACACACGGCTTCTCCCGCTGCTGCTGGCGCATGGCGCACCGATCAACGCGGCGGACCGCAAGGGCTACATGGCGCTGCATGTGGCGGCGCAGGAGGGGCTCGTCTCTGTCGTCAAGCTTCTGCTCAACCGCGGGGCGGCTATCAACCTACGCGCTCGCCACTCTTATTTGAGGAGTCAGCAGGACAAGACGGCGCTGCACTTGGCTATCACGGGCGAGGAATCGTACAGGTGGTCACGGAAACCCGACGAAGGCCATTACGACATGGATGCTGGCAGCGATGCGCGCAGCGACGGTGGCGTGGTTGATGATAACAGCGATCCAGGCAGTCCTAGCATCTTCGACGCCGACGAGGACAACAGTAGCCACAATGGCAGCGACGATGACAGCTTTGTCAGCGGCTTCGACCACAACTCTGTGGATATGGAGGACTCTGATTCCGACGACCAGAACGCCAGTAACGTGGCTGACGACGATGCGATGAGCACAGATAGTGGCCAGACTCCTCTCCAGCGCAGATTGGCCGTTGTGCGCGTCCTTCTCAGCAACTGCATCGACGTGCATCGGCAATCGCACTCCGGGATGACCGCCTTGATGATGGCCGTGTTGGTGGACCGTATTCCCATCGTGCAGCTTCTTCTCGAACACGGAGCCCGCGACAGTATTCACCGCGGCCGCACGTCTGATAACATGGCGCCACTGCACGCTGCCGTCTTCTTCAACCCGAAGGAGAGCCTGGTCCGCATGCTCCTCGACCATGGTGCCGACGTCAACCAGCCCCTACAAAACGGCTTGACAGCCCTGCACATGGCCGTCCGGCATGGCCGCCTTGATCTTGTGCGGCTTCTCGTCGCTCGTGGCGCCTCCGTCGTGGCCGCCACCAGCATAAAACGGTCCAGCCCACTGCACTACGCCGCTATGCGTAGGGAGCCAACCATGATGTTCTTGTTGCTGCAGATTCCCAATGGAGACTGGGTGGATGCCGCGGATATTGAGCTTTCTGTCAACATCAATGTCGTTGACGCCCGAAACCGCACTCCCAGAGCAGTCGCTTTGGCTTGTGGGAACAAGAAGGTCGCCGGCATCCTCCGCAAGCTCGGCGGAAAGCGTAAAGTCTCCAAGAAGGTTGCCCCGAGAGTTTCTCCTTTTACCCCATGATAGATTTCTTGCTTGTCAGCGATTTGTACCTTTTTCTCGTTTTTTATTGTACCATACTTTGCAATTGATACCCTTCGCTTTTTTTCGCTTTTTTCGCTCTTTTTTCACTTTCTGTTCACATTTCTTCCACTTTTTTCCGTGTAAGTGGCACGTGACTCACTCATCACGTGTCGGACCCCAACATCCTAAAGCGTAGGAATGGCCCAGACTTTACGCAGTAAAATACATCACGACTTTTTTTTGAGTTGGCAGATAAATAGCTGGCAGCCCTAATTCAGTCCCTCTTTTTTTTTTGTCCCTCTTCCTTTCTTTTCCCCTTCTTTTCCCCTTCACAATGAACTGACAACCCCCCAACAATTTGACTCACATCGCCCACGATGTTTCGCAGCGGCCTTGCCATGCCGGCCAACGGCTCGCCTGGCGCGAGAATGGCAGCATCTTTCCATCGTCGATTTCAGCAGCCTGTTGCTCAGCAGATTGTGAGACAGATGACGGTCCAGCACTCTCCGACGCATGGTGAGGCAGTGGTGGCTTCTCCTGGAGTACTGACAATCCGCCACTCTCGTGGACTCCACACGTCCACCTCGATGCAGTCGGCCGCAGCAGCTGGCCACGCCGTCAAAGTGAAGATGCCCCCTGCTGTCGAGGTTCGCTCAATACAAGTCCCCCCCGTCGTGGATTGCAACGATACGATTCCCGGCACATCGATCCGCGTGTTCCGGACCGTGGCCGCTCTTCGCACCTGGCGTCGTGAGCAGCTGCTGGCCGGCCGCACCGTCGGAATGGTGCCTACCATGGGCGCGCTGCACAATGGGCATCTCGATCTGATGCGTGTAGCTGCGCGTGAGACCGATGACGTCGTTGTGTCCATCTACGTCAACCCCACGCAGTTTGGCGAGCACGAAGACCTCGACAGCTACCCGCGGACGTGGGTGGAGGACGGCCAGGCTCTCAAGGGACTGGTCGACTCGCTCGCCCGCTCGCAGGACTCCAAGGGCACGGTGACGGCCGTGTTTGCCCCCTCGACACCCGAGATGTACCCCTCGGGCCGCCCGAGTCAGGCCGTGGATGCCCACGGCAGTTTTGTCACGATCACGCCGCTCGGCCTGCTGCACGAGGGAGCCAGCCGGCCCACGTTTTTCCGCGGCGTGGCCACGGTGTGCATGAAGCTGTTCAGCATCGTGCAGCCCGAGAAGGCCTTTTTTGGCCAAAAGGACGTGCAGCAGACGGTCGTCCTCAAGAAGATGGTCAAAGACTTTTGTCTGCCGCTCAAGATTGTCGTCTGTCCGACGGTGCGCGAGGCCAGCGGGCTGGCCATGAGCTCGCGCAACGTCTACCTCGGCGAGCGGCGCCGGCCCGTTTCTCTCGTCCTGAGACGGGCTCTTTTGGCGGCCGAGAACGAGGCGGCTCGTGGGCCTACGACTTCTCACGACGATATCCTCGCCGCTGCTCACAAGGTCTTTGCCGACACACTGGCTGAGCAGCAGGCCCTGGCCCCGCACGAACGCGTCTCGTTTGAGCTCGACTATCTGTCTTTGAGCGATCCGGAGACGATGGAAGAGCTTGCGCCAGAGCAGACCATTAATCCGGCCAAGGGCGCCATTCTTAGCGGCGCCGTGCGCATGCTTCCCGTGGAGGAACCGCAGCCGGGTGAGGATCTCGGCCACGGCGGTGGTCCCATGGTTCGCCTGATTGACAACATTGTCATTCTGCCCAAGGAGGAATAATGATGGATATGGAATGCGGAATACCCATAGAATGGAAGGGATGGAATAACGGAAGGAAATACCCCAATGGAGGAACCTTTACGGAACTAGAAAGTCATGATGAAATATGAATGCCACGCTTTGATTGTGTGTTTTTAATACAGAATAATGGTACAAAATGAAACAAAAAAAATTACATCATGAAAGATACAGAATTAAAACAAAAAGTGACAAAAGGAGTGCAGAGAGACCTAGACAAAAACTATAACCGAGCTTCGGGGTCCAGAGTCCGCCGCCGACGGCGACCGCCTTTCTGAGAGGAAGAGTTGATCTCGCCAGGGACAAGAGTGATGGGTGTGCCGTCGCGCGTGGCAGCGGCCTTGATGGCCTCGTCAAACAGACGAGCACCCACACGGTCGGCCAGCGAGAGGACACGAGTGCTGACGGTCGCACCGTCGCGCCGGTTCTTGCCTTCGCGGCGGCTCTGGGCGATGCGGTCGGTAAACGCCCATAGACGGCCTTCAGGACGCAGCGCGCCCGTGGCAGGATCACGAGGAACACGCCATACCTCGGCCAGCTGGACACGGGGCGGCAGCGCCTTGGGGCTGTCCTTGCTGCGGACAACGCAGAGGATGCCCTCCTCGATGAAGCGCTGGTACGCGTTCTTGAGCGTCTCCTTGTTGACGGCCTCAAAGTAGGAGAGGTCGCCTTGGTGGTACAGTGTTTTGCCGAGCTGAAGAAAGGTTAGACGGGAGGTAAAAGAAAGAAACGAAAAAACTGGAATGTGAAAAAACTGGTACATACGAATTGTGCACTGTTTTGTGCCTTGTTCATGTCGACCCAGACATCATCGGGACAGTCCTTGGGCGGTGTGAGACCCATGAGAGACACGGCGGCCAGCCAGCTTGCCTCGATAAAGGGCCAGAGGAGGAAGCAGTAAAAGTCGTAGTTTTCCCGGCCCAGAGCGCGCTCCTGGTCTGAGAGACCAACCGTCGTGATGGCGCCGTCGGCCGTCTTTTCCAGGGACAGCGTGCCGTCTGCTTCGAGGCCGCGCAGTGTCTTGTCCAGCGTCGGCTCGAGTCCGTCGCTGGGGTAGATGAACTCACCGCGGAAGAGAGACGACAGGAACAGCACCTGTTCGCGCAGATCGCCAATGCTAATGTTCTGCTGCATGGGGCCGCCGCCGCGCTTGATGCGCGTGTACATGCTCGTGCTGACCAGCGCCTCCGACACAAACAGGTGGATCGTCATGTTGCGGTAAAACGACAGCTGGAAGCGGTCGACGGCGTAGTAGACGGGCTCTGCCAGGCCGTTGACCACGCCCACCAGGTCCTTGCCGAGCACCTCGAGGGCGCGGTCGACCACGTCTGGCAGTGCTGCCGCGTAAAAGTGAGCCACGCGGCCGCCCTTGGCGCGGATGCGCTCTGTCAGCCACTGCACGCGCCGGTTGAGCTCCGTCTTGCCGACGCCGCGGCCGCGCAGGGTCAGGAGCACCGTGCCGATCAGAGCCGTCGGCATTACGACCGAGACGGCATTGATGTCCGACAGCACGCGGTAGCCCAGCGTCCGCAGCATCTTGTGGCGCGCCGGCGTCGGCAAGTTGGCGTCGGCGCCGGGGCTGTGCTCGTTGATGAACCTCCGCAGGCTCCAGGGCTCGTGGAAGCGCACGTCGACGCGGCCCAGCTTGAGCGAGAGCACCGACGAGCCGCCCGTCAGGAAATCCGACAGGTTCTCCTTCTTCTTGGGCGTTCCCAGCAGCTCCGTGACGTAGCCCTCGGTCTCAATGACCTTGTCGTACTGCGTGCTGACGGGGACGATGATGGCGTCGTCGACGCGGCCCGACAGGAGACTGTCGAGAACGAAGCCGAGAATGCCAAACTTGGGCGGCAGCAGCTTGCCCGTGCGCGATCGGCCACCCTCGATGAAGCACTCGAGGTTGTAGCCCTGCTGCAGCAGCGTGTCAATGTAGGCCTGCACAAGCGTCGTGTAGAGCACGTCGTCGCCAAACGAGCGGCGGATGTACATGGCGCCCGCGTGCTGCAGAAAGCTGCCGACCAGCGGGAAGTTGAGGTTGTCGCCGGCCACGACCACAGGCATGGTGATGCCTAGCCGGTAGCAGATGAGCTGCAGGCCGACGTAGTCGACATGCGATCGATGGCACGGCAGAAACACCAGGCTCTGCTTGTCGCGCTCGGCCTGCTCGGCCACGCGCCGCAGCATCACGACGTCCTCGCTGGCCACGTGGATGCCCTGGTGGTACGCCCTTGTCAGCAGCTGCGTCACCAGGTAGTACGCGCCGCGGATAAACGTCTTGCTCTCGAACTTGCAAATCATGCGGTCCGTCCACTGCGCTGCCAGATCGCTGAGCGCCGACTCGAGCTCGGCCTGCCGTTTTGCCCGCGAGGCGTCGTCGCCCGCCGTGACGCCGGCCTCTGTCTCGCGCGCCACGCCGGCCTTGGCCATGGCCACAATCCGCTCCTGGAGCAGCGGCGCCGACAAGACCATGCTCTTCATGCCGTCGGAAAACCCCGAATAAAAGACGGGCTGGCCGATGACGTTGTCGTAGGCGCGCCATCCCGTGCCCGACACGTAGAGCGACACTTGGCGAAGAAACTGCAGTGGCTCGGCGCGGAAACTGTGCATCGGCTTCATCAGAGCCTCCTCGCGCGTGTCGGTATCCTCGGCAGTGCGGTCCTGCTCGACGCCGCTCGGCTGGAACTGCACCTTGTCGCCAAGGATCATAAGATCCGGCGCCTCGTCGCGGTCCATGGTAGGACGATTGGTGTGCAGCAATGAAAGAATAACGAGATACAAGTATGTTGAGTTGCCGGTTGTCTGTGATAATTTCGGATAACTGAGAGACTGAGAAACTGAGACGCCTCGACGAAAATGGGCAGCACTGCCTCGGCCGAGGAGGGTGGCGCGTTTCAAAGGCGGAGGTGTTGATCTGCTGCCACTACGGGGATCGCGATATGTGGAAGGCAGTGCCGATAGCACTTTCCTGTCATTTGGTGGCGACTGGCGTGGCAGGCGCCCGTAAACCCAATGAAATGCCGCCAATTTGGCAGCTGCGGCTCTTATCCTAATGGCACGGGTGTACTTTTTGCGTGCACATTGGATCTTCATCGACTCCACTCTTCCCCAGGTTTCTTTGGTTAGCGCGAAACTGAACATGCGGGTCACCGCCAAAAATTTCAAAGGCAAGAGCAACCTGCGCGAGGCTCTCTGCATGAACGCACTGCCTACGTCGTACGTCGCACATCATATCAATACCGCACTTTCCCTTGGTTCCCTTGCGTGCATCTCGACGCCAAATCTCACAGTCATCCCCTCATTTTTTCTTTTGCTCACCGCCAGCAATACATATCGCAAAACGTTACCCGCCATGTCTTCCTCTGCGAGCGCTGTGCGCCGGATGCTCGAGAGAGCACACTCTCCCGACACGGCGCAGCAGATCTACGCAAACAAGATCCAGTTCCGCGAACAGTTCCTGCGGCCAACATCTCCCGATCGCGATGAGAGCATCAAGAGAAATGTCGTCAATGTCCCCGGCGCAACGACGACGACTGACGCGCCATCGTCTTCCACGACGACCATGACGGTGGCGGCCAACTCTCTGGCGGCAGCGGCGGCGGCGACGGCTGCGCAGGAGGCAGCTGCTCTCGGCGCCATGGGCCACAACGGCCGGGATGCACGGCGACGAGCACGCCGCCTCAAGCAGGAGCAGCGCGCCCACGCAGCCAAGAACATGAAGCCGAAACCGCTGTCGGCGCGCCAGCGACGCGAGATGCACCTCTACGACGTCCAGCACAAGACGTACGCGACCTTTTTGCCGCTGCACAACCTGTGGCTGGGCTACATCCGCGAGGTGCTGGGTGCGCATGATTTGCGGGCTGGGGGTCCTCTGGCAGCGGCCAAGCTGGCAGCCGCCGACTTCCACGGCGCGCACGTCGAGGTGACGCGGAGTACGTGTGTCGGCCGGGTGGGCACAAAAGGCATTGTGGTCAAGGATACGCGCTTCACGTTTGAGATTGTGACGGAAAAGAACAAGGTGCGGACGGTGCCCAAAGACGGAACCTTTTTCAGAGTCACCATTCCCGTCGAGGGGAACAGGATGGAGGACAAGTCAACAGCCGCCAATGGCGATCCTGCAGCACCCTCGCAAACACCCTCGCTGCCTCCGCTTGTCATTGACCTCATTGGTTCCCAGTTTATGCACCGCGCGACAGACCGAGCCAACCGCAAGTTCAAGCAGCACTTTTACCCAGAGCTGTGAGGACGGCTTCCGCCCCTTCTCTTTTGTTTCCCAGAACATGATACCCATACGCGGCATAGAATTATAATATAGACTTTTGTACAAAACTTTTAGAATATATCCCATAGACTAATCTTGCCGTCTTTGCTGCCGGCTGCCAGCCAGTGAGCTGTGACTGCATGTCGTAGACGTCTCTCCTTCACAGAGACGGTGCTAACGGCCGTTTCCTTTCCGTCTCCATCGGCAGACGCCACGGCCACAGGGGCCAATGCCACGGCAAAGCATCCCTCTCGGTGCCACTTCAACACGGCCAGCTCCTTCATCGCCCGTGCCGAATAGACGCGCGCGCGGCCGTCCCAGCCGGCCGTGGCAAAAACGCGACCGTCAGAACGCATCCGCAAGCCCTGCTGGCCAGAGTGCTTTGTATTGACAACCTCGATCGGCTTGTCGAACAGCTTGGATGGTGCTGCCGCAGATGGCTGAGCTGCTGAAGCTGGTTTGGACGTCGAGGACTCTCTGGCGAGAGCGGCCGACAGCAGAGACACGGGCTTGCCTGGAGTAGGTGTAGGAGGCGTGGGAGATGTGTGAGAGGCATTATGTGAAGCAGAGGAAGGTGCAGCAGGCTGGTTTGCAGACGAAGAGACGGCCTTGACCGGGATAGGGTGCTTTGCAAGGTTGCCGTCGGCTCCAGACGTCACAAAGTATGACTTGTCAGGCGCCACTTCGAGCGACAGAATGGGCTGCGTATGTGCCTGTGTGCGATAGACGAGTGTCGATGATCCATCGGGAGCCGTCAGCAGTGCCACAGCAGCCACGCCGTTCTCAAAGGCCGCCATCAAAACGACCGAGTCATCGGCTCGCTGGTAGAGCGCCAGCGCCATGATCATGCCCTCTTTGCCGCCGAGCTTGACCGTATTGATTCGCCGCTGCGACGGAAGATGGAATATGTCGACCTGTCTGTCAGTATTTATTTCAATTGTGGGCGTCATAATAAACGTACCGCCTCCAGAGTCAGAGCATTGGGGACGGCCACCAAACGCTGGACCGCTGTCGTCTCTCCCGTCTCTCCTGCCCCAGCCATCGCCACTGCGGACGTTGGCTGCACGCCGCACCATGCAAACGAGCAAAAATTGAGCGTATTGACATCAAGCATGTGCGCGATCCACGGCTGTGGCTGGCGGTCCCCGCTGGACGTCTTCTTGTTGTTGTCGTCAAGGGGCAGACTCGTGCTCAGCCTCGCCTCGTCGGTCACGCCCACGCGCCAGACAATCAGCTTATGGTCACGGCCGTGTGTCACAACGAGACCCTCGTCCTCTTCATCCCAGCCTGCGATGCCGAGAATGCTGTTGGTGTGTGCCCGCCAGACGGCGCGTGGCCGCACGATCGTCAAGTCCCAAAGAATGACGAATCCTTCACTGTCGCCCGAGGCGAGACGCGTGTCAGCCGTCATCTTTCCAGCCGAAAGCCGGACAAAGGCTGCTGTTTGTACATGGCCGGTATGGCCACGTAATATGGCCGTGGGCTGAGCGGGTGGTGCAGACATTTCATGAAAGCTGGTAAGCTACATGAAACTTGACGTTGAGACGCATAAACATGGAGTGACGTAAAAGGCGTGAGCTGGCTAGCGCGACGAAACTAGGTGGGACTTTCCTGTATATGCGGCATTAGTGCTTCGCCAAACATCGAACAACAGTTCACAGTCTCTGGTAGTATAGTGGTCAGTATACGGGCTTGTCACGCCCGGGACCCGGGTTCAATTCCCGGCTAGAGAGCTTCAATTTTTTCTTTTTTTTGCAACCTTTTTCTGTCTGCGATTTTTCAGTTTCACTTTACGATGCCCTGACATTTGTCTTTTACGATTAAATATCTAGTTGTATTGTTTTTTTTTTGCCCTCAAGGTTTTCAATGGAATTGTGCTTTTGGCTCATATAGGTATGTACTGACTGAAAAAACAAAGGTAAAACTCGAAACTGTTCACGAACCTCCTGCCCAAAAACCAAAAAGAGACCAAGATGTATGAAAACCTGATATTGAGATGTGGAATGGGAGCAAGAAACAATTGTCCGCCGCATCTTATGCACAAAAAATTGAAAGCAAAAATAGAAATAAAAACCTGGAGGCGTATAATGGAAGGGAACCAAATCGCAAGAGGGCAAAAAATCAAATCAGGTGTATTAAAAGACGTCATATTAGGCAATGGGAATCGAAGCCTCCTGGCCCTCCACAGGCGCAGCACTCGTGTCAACATTGTGGTAGTCGAGGATCTCGGAGTACCTGTTTTCATTTCAGTTAGCATCCATGACACGATCAACAAGTTGCTTTCGACTCGTCATAAAAATTGACAAGGGGCTCAACGTACATCATAATCTTCCAGGTGTCGGTTGGCAGGTCGGCGTCGTTAAAGCTCCAGTCAAACTTCTCACTGGCGACCGGCTCGTCGGTGGGGTCGTGGTAGGGAGCGAGGTACTCGTGCGACAGCGCATCGGTGGCCGTTATCCGCTTCTTGGGGTCAAAGACAAGCATGCGCTCGAGCAGGTCGACAGCGGCGTCGTCGGCGCTGGGGAACTTGTTGCGCAGGGGCTGGCGCTCGCGCTTGGGCAGCGACTTGACGAAGCGCAGCGTATTCTCGCTGGCAATCGTGTTGATCACGTCGTCGGGCGGCGTGCCGAGCAGCTCCGTGATGATGGAGAACTGGTTGACATGGTCCTTGCCGGGGAAGAGGGGCTTACCCTCGAGCATCTCGGCAAAGATGCAGCCAGCACTCCAGATGTCGACCTCGACGTCGTACTTTTGCCACGTGAGCATGATCTCTGGTGCGCGGTAGTAGCGCGTCGAGACGTAGCCGGTCATTTGGGGGTCCTGGATGCGCGCAAGACCAAAGTCGCAAATCTTGAGATCGCAGTTCTCATTGACCAAAATGTTGCTGGGCTTCAGGTCGCGGTGGACGACGCCAGCTGAGTGGACGTACTTGAGACCGCGCTAGAGGGAGGGGGGAAAAAAGGAGAAAAAAAGTCAGCAGTCCGAAAGGACGAGGGAGGGGCGCAAGACATAGTGTAGCGATGATCGCAGGGCCGTTGTGTCTTACCATGATCTGGTAGAGGAAGTATTGGATGAATTGCTTCTCTAATGGGCGCGAGGTCAAGAGACGGTGCAGATCGGTGCCCAGGAGCTCAGTGACAAAGTAGATGTCCTCGAGGGGCGAGATGAAGATATCGGACAGAGAGATGACCTTGGCGTGTTAGGTGACAATGTGAACGAACAAGGAAATTGCAGGCGACAGAATAAAACATACATTCTCGTGACGCAAGTGCTTGAGCAGCTTAAGCTCGCGGTACGTGCGCTTAGCAAGGACCGGCGTGCTGAACGGCTTCATGATCTTCTTGATGGCCACATTCTGGTTCGTGAGCTGGTCGCGAGCGGAGCTGAGGTTATCTTGTTAGCCGCGGATTGCTTCAAGGCGAGACTCTGAACGCAGACTGGGCGAGGGGGGTCAATGCTTACCAGACGAGACCAAAGGCGCCCATGCCGACGGGCTGCAGATCCGAGTAGCGAGATGTAATCTCGAACGTCGTGCCAAAGATCTGGGTGCGAATGAACTCGGCCATTGTGTCGGTGGGGAGGGGAGACAGTCGGAGAAGGCCGGAGAGGTGACGGGGAGGACGGGGAGGAGACAAGTTGTGGCCGAGACGGTCGAGGCAAGTCAATGCAGACCAGACAGTCGAGGCAGTCGAGAAAGGCGGTATAGTGGCGCGATAATGATGCGACGTGCGCGTGACTTTTTTCGGTGGCAGCTCCTTAGGAATGCTAACGCCAGGAATGGACGTTGTTGTCTGCTGTAACGGCGCAATGTGAACAAAGATGCGTCCAAGGCGAAGACGACGGCGAGAGGACGGCGAGAGGACGGCGAGACGATAGGTCGGCTGGTGCTGCTGTTATTGTATGTCTCAATCCAATGCTGGTAAAAAAAGGAATTGAAATGTCGGGGACGAGGCGCGCGCGTATGTCGAATTGTAAGTTCAGAAGACGTACAAGGTGAAGAGTGAGGGGTGGATGCGCTGTGACTGACTTTTTCGGCGCGCGCGGATAGGCAGTGGTCAATGGTGAGCTTGTTTGGGTGGCAAACTTTGGGAAAATAGTGGTGTGGATAGGTAGGCTACTGTATTAGTACGGGACGAGGCCGTCAATTCAATGGTAGCTAAATAGTAACTGGAACAAAAAGCGATGAAGGGGGCAGATGCAGACAAGATGATGAAACAGAAAAAAAAAAATCAGAAAATGGAAGAAAATGGAATGGGAGAAAAGGGAGGAGGGGATTGGGAAAGAAATGGGAAATCGATTTGTACCCTGGTTTGTGCTTCGCTCCTTCCGTTTTGTTCTTGAAGGGGCGGAAGGGAAAGGGAAACGGGAAGAGTGCGAGGGGTAGCGAAGACCGTTTTGGGGCGGCTGCTTTTTTTTTTTTCGCTTTTGGGAGCTTTGGAGGGGGAGGGGGGGAAGGAGCGTTCCACGGGCGTTCCACCATGCTTAATGCATCATTGACAATCACGGCCGCATTGGCCCCATCGCCCTGTGCTGGCGCTATTGGAGTTTTCGGGAAGGTGCTGAGTAGGGCCAGCCCGCTACGGAGCGCTTCCTACAGGCTGGTCTCCCACGGCGCCACTATCGCCCATAACTGGCCTGTCGGCAGTCGTTATTACATGTCTGTCGCCCTCGCTAGCAGAGGGTCATTCGCTTCTTTTTCTCTCCTCACTCGCTCAACCTAGGCGCATTTCTCCCCTGCAACGGTTCTAGTCTTTTAACTAGCAGAGGCCTGTACCTTTGGTACATATTGGTTGTACCTGCCTAGACTCCGCTAGCAAGGGGGGAAGGAGGGGCGATTACCCATCCGTGCAGGAGACGGCGCATGCGTAGACGGGCGTTGCAGGTACGGAGTACAGCAGCCCCCCCTCCTTTCTACTTTGAATGGGCTCCTGTCAATGGCATGCGCATGTCGTGCAGCACAGCACGACAGCTACGATGATAAAACGGAAAGTTTGCTCAAAGCTTTTGCGATTCTCAACTGCCTTCCCTAATTCCATGGCGAGCTTCAAATACTAAACTCCTCACGATCACCACGAGTCGCAAGTACGAAACGGGAAAAGAATGGCAAAGGGCGAGAAGAGCCGCTCAAAGAAACAAAAAGTGGGTCTTTCCAAAAGCCGCTCTCGTGTATCCCGTATGGGCGACCGCAATAAGCAACGGGAAGGGCCTACTCCGTACTCGTATGCTTCTGTATTAGTCGCCTCATGCTGACAGTTCCGTTCTTGCCTTTTACTTTTTCTTTTCCCAGCATCCCAATTTTCCATTCCCATGCTATCATGTCATGTGATTTCGATTGACTTTTTGACGACCGTTTCTACCGTTCAACCCCTCCTTTTTTTTCTTCCTTTCCTGTCGGACTCGTTTTCCGTACGTCTTTCGTTTTAGCTGTAACAAATGACGTCAGTGACAGGGGATGTGCGCAGAAAAGCAACATGCTCCGAATTGCTGCAGGGCTGCACAACACATAATTCCGGCGACGGTTATCGGTCATTTTACCGGTGAGAAAATATCGCATCGAAAAAGAGTGTAGATGGGCTAGGTAGGTACAGAATGGAAATGTCAAGCCGGCCCTTTTCTGGCCCCTTTAGATTGCTGGTACTTCCTTCTTTGTGATAACATATGAAGAACGGTCATGGTTTGATGGGGGGAAAAAAAAAAGAAAAAAAAAAAACACACATACAAGATGTCGCCTCTTGACTCGTGAGTTACAGTAGGGCCACATGGGGAAAACATCAAAATCAGGCACAAGAAGCAAAAATGGAGAAGAGAAAGACCCTCCGACCATCAAATCTTCCCGTCTAGAAGCTTTCGTGCATTGGTGGGGATATGCTCACTGTTGACGGTGGGCAGTCATGCACAATGACATCATTAGAAGATAAACGTTACTCAGAAATGTTGTATTGATGGGATGGAAGCATATGAGCAAAAAAAAAAAAAGAAAAAAGCGACGAATTCAAAATTAGACGAAGAAAAAATGTGAATAGCATGAAAATAGGTAGACAGAAAGAAACGGAGAAAAAGAAAAGAAGAAGAAAAATACGCCATCAGTCTGCCGGCTTCCGTCTACCCGGCCTTTGCTTTACCCAGAAACCACCTTACTTTTCAGGGTTCAGGGGCTCAATGTTCCAGATCTCTTCGGCATACTCGTTGATGCACCGGTCGCTCGTAAAGAAGCCCATGCGCGCCACGCTCGTGATGCTCTTGGTCACCCAGAGCTCCTGGTCCGCGTACGCCTTGTCCACCAGGTCCTGCGTCTCCAGGTAGCTGTGGAAGTCGTCCGACACGAGGTAAAAGTCCCCGTGGTCACGCACGGCCGAGATCATGCCGGCAAAGTCCTGGGGGTTGCCAAACATGCCGCTCTCAATGGCATCAAACACCTTTTGCAGCGCCTCGTCCACCTTGTGCTCGCCATACGTGTGCTGGTGGCGGATGTCGTCCACGTCCTCCGCCAGGTTGCCAAAGAGGAAGATGTTCTCCTCGCCAATCTCCCGCGTGATCTCAATGTTGGCGCCGTCGCACGTGCCGATAATGAGGCCACCGTTGAGCACAAACTTCATGTTGCTCGTGCCCGACGCCTCCGTGCCGGCCGTGGAGATGTGCTCCGACAAGTCTGATGCCGGGATGATCATCTCCGCCTTGCTCACGTTGTAGTCCTCGAGGAAGACAACCTTGAGCGCATCGCCAATGTCGGCGTCCTTGTTGACCACGGCTCCCACACTGTTGATCAGGTGGATGATCTGCTTGGCCATCCAGTAGCCAGGCGCCGCCTTTCCGCCAAAGATGCTGACGCGCGGCTGCACAGCCTTGCGCTGCGTCGGCGTCATCGCCTTGAGCGTCAGGTAGCGGTGGATAACGCCGAAAATGTTCATCTGCTGACGCTTATACTCGTGGATGCGCTTGACCTGCACATCAAAGAGCGCATTGGGGTTGACTGTGATGTCCATCGTCTCCTTGATGTAGTCCGCCAGTCGCTTCTTGTTGGCACGCTTGACGTCGGCCCACGCCTTGCGGAAGGAGGCATCGTTGACCGACAGCTCAATCTTGTTGACAAGCGTCAGATCCTTGAGGAAAGCCTCGGGAGGCCCTGCCTTGGTGGCTATGAGGGCGCTCAGACCCGGGTTGGCCTGGTGCAGCCAGCGGCGCGGGGTGATGCCGTTGGTCACGTTGACAAACTTGTCGGCACCAAAGATGGTGACAAAGTCCTTGAAGATGGTGGTGCGGATCAGGTCCGAGTGCAGCTCAGCCACGCCGTTGACCTTGTGGGAGCCAACAATGGCGAGGTACGCCATGCGGATCATCTTGGGCTGCGACTCCTCGATGATGGAGACGCGGCGCAGCATGTCACGGTCCTTGGGGAACTGACGCTCGACCTTTTGCAGGAAGAAAAGGTTGATGTCGTAGATGATCTGCAGGTGACGCGGCAGCAGGTTCTGGAAGAGGTTCACCGACCACTTCTCGAGAGCCTCGGGCAGCACCGTGTGGTTGGTGTAACCAAAGGTGCTCTGCACAATCTCCCAGGCCTCATCCCAGGCCAGGCCCTCGAGGTCGATCAGGATACGCTGCAGCTCAACAATAGCCAGCGTGGGGTGCGTGTCGTTGAGCTGGATGGCGACCTGGTCGGGGAACTCGCGCCAGGCGCGCTTGGACTTTTTGAAGCGGCGAACAATGTCGTAGAGCGACGCAGCCACCCAGAAGTACTGCTGCTTGAGACGCAGCTCCTTGCCCCGCTCGAGGTTGTCGTTGGGGTAGAGCACGTTGCTGATCGTCTCGGCGCGCTGCTGGTCGGCGACGGAGCTCTCGTAGTCGCCGCTGTTGAACTTTTGGAAATCAAACTCGCCGCTGGCTGCCGAGCTCGACCACAGACGCAGATTGTTCGTCGAGGGTGTGGCAAAGCCGGGGACGGGCACGTCGTAGGCAACAGCGCGCACCGTCTCGCCGCCCTCCCAGAGGCTCTTGGTCTTGCCCGTCTTCTCGTCGGTGCTCTTGGTGACATGGCCATAGAACTGAATGTCGACAGTGACGTCATGGCGAGGGAACTCCCAGGGGTTGAAGTCGAGCCAGTAGTCGGGCACCTCCACCTGGTAGCCATCAATGATCTCCTGCTTGAAAATACCGTAGCGGTAGCGCAAGCCGTATCCCCAGGCAGGGTAGTTGTGCGAGGCCAGACTGTCGAGGAAGCAAGCTGCCAGGCGGCCGAGGCCACCATTTCCCAGAGCAGCGTCGTGCTCCTGCTGGATAATGTCCTCAATTCGGAAGCCCAGCTCCGAGAGGCCGTTCTTGGCCACGTCCTTGAGGCCAATGTTGAGCATGGCATTGTCGAGCGCGCGGCCCATCAGGAACTCGAGACTGAGGTAATAGACGCGCTTGCTGTCGGCAAATGTCTGACGCTGCTGTGTGCGGTTCCACTCGATGATCAGGCGGTCGCGGAAGGCCAAGCTGGTGGCCGAGTAGGCGGCATCCTCATTGCAGTTGAACATGCTGCGAGCCAGCGTCGTCTCGACATGGCGCACCACCTCGCGCTCAAACTCGTCCTTGTTCTTGAAGCCGGCGGCATGGTGCTTTGCCCATGCCTCGCGCTGGGGTTCGGGAATGGAAGCTGCAGGGGTGTTGTTAGCAAATACGTCATTTCTTCTGCCTCCATGTACCGCTTATAAACAATCGACTTACCCTCGACGCTCTTAATCTCCTGGGCACCAAAACCGGTCAATGTGCGGCGGTGCTTGGGCCGCGTGATGCCTGCCGGGCTGACAGAGCCCTGCACGTCGACAATGGGCGCCGTGGCCGATAGGCGACGCTCGCGCGTAGGGAGCTGCTGCTGCTGCTGCTTCTCAGAGGCCATGATGTCTGATTCGAGGAGGATGAGGGTGAATTTTGGGGGGGTATATGGAAAATGGTAGGTAAGGGTAGATGAAAAGAAGAGGGAGGGGGAAGAGCGTTGAGCTATGAAAGCTGGGAATCAACACTGGGAAAAAACAACAAAGAGGCCGAAAAAATTTGAGAACGAGCAAAGCAAGACAAGTGAGGGACACCAGGGAGTGGACAGCGAGGGAAATAGCGAGGTACTTTGAAACGAGACTCGGAGAACAAAAGAAGTGTGGGTGGGCTGAGGGGGAAACATGAGCTTTAAGGGCACTTCGGAGAGGTAGTAGCAGCAGCTTGCGGAAGGTGCGGCCAGGAGCTTACAAGACCTTTTTGGGCAAAGGGATGGGCAGAAAAAGTGGGTTGCAGCTTCCTTGGATGCTTTCGTTCACATGGCATGTGTTCCCAGGAAAGTGCAATGCGGGTTGAATGTCTGAGTTTATTTGGTTTTGGATACATCGTTCTCTTGGCTGTCTTTTATCCTCCATTCCAGCTGTCAATATGGCCGAAGCAGCACGTAAAACCTGCCCTCGTGGTGGCAAAGCGCATAGAATATATGCACAGCGCCCATGAACAAATGCATGAGCTTTGTACGCGAGACGGTCAAGCGCCGCCGTGCAAAGGCAATAGCTCACAAAGGTGCCCAGAAGGTATTAGGAACTCAAAGAGTGCGGGGCAGGTCTGGATTCAGGTGGCTAGAGGTACTCCCGTACAGCTGCTGCAAGAGCGACTGCCGACATCCAACAGAATGTCAGTGAAATGATCTGGCAAGAAAGTCCAGGAAGGAGCAAGAGCCGGCGGCATGCGGAGGAATACGTGCCAGACGACCAGGAGTGTCGGACGTTGTCTGGGAAGGTGAGACACGATGAGCGTTGGCCAATGCCATGTCAGAAAACCGCTGTGCGACTGGAATGTCCTGTCTCACAGCCGTGTTCGATGCAAAAAAAGAACGCCTCGACCTCTCCGGCTCCCCTTGTTCTTGCGCACTCTCATTACAGCGCCTGCCTCTGTCGGAGCTCTCGTGGAGCTCCTATGACGTAAGCGTAGCTATGCGCGACTGGCACTTGCCGTTTTCGTCATTACAACACGATAGCAATTCCATGACAGCAACAACTCCAAAAGACACAAGAAAACGTACGCAATCTATGTGTTGGCGAGACAGTTGAAACAGCCACGTTTTCCTTACATTTCAGATACTGCTAAGTAGCAAGCCATGGAAATTTGCTTTTTTTTTTTTCCTCGCAAAGCTCTTGAGAAACGAGCGCCAGAGTGGCAAAATGACTAGCCCCTCTTGCTCCTCATCATCATTGAGAAAGCTACAGGATCCCCACCTGCCCTGTGGCAAAATCCCATTGTCACAGCAGTCTGCAGCTGTTGATCGGCAGTCCAGACTATCAAAAGCACGCGCTGCTTTTGTCCATTTTCTCTACTTGTCCGGCGTTGAATAGATCATCCCTTACATCGCAGCCTTTTTATTCTTTCAGATCGTTTGAGAGCCGGTAAATTTTTCTGACGGAATAGGAAAGAGTTTGCCGGCGTGTTCCTGGTACCTTTTACTTTTGTGATTCGAGAGTCCCTGTTATTGTCCCTCGCCGCAAGAAAAGGTGGGCGGTGTAAAAAGCAGGCAGGCCATTGATATCGGCTTGTCTCAGTCAGCCTTATTGCCCACCCCAAGGCGAATGGCGAATGGCAAATGGCAAATGGCCACCGGCGCCGCTGGTAATAGGTGCTCTGCCGTCATAATCCGCAACTGAGGATCCTTCTAGGTTGTCATGAAGATTGGATTCACAAAACATACGAGGTATAACGTAGACGAACAGGATAAAACTGGCACAGTTATTGATAGATTGACAAATGAAAAGAAAAGGGGAAAAGAAAAAAAAAAAAAAGACAGAATGGGGAAACGGAAAAACATAAGCGACGGACAAAAACGAGCGGTCCCAAATCATAATCCGCCGCCAGGTATGAAAAAAAAAAACGCCCAAGAAATTCAGTTCATCAAAACATAGCTCCCAAAACAATCAAGAAAATATCAGAGGCTTGAAAGAAACAGAGGACGATTGCCGTCCGAAGCTCCAAAAACGCCGTGGTCATGCTGAACAAAGAGGGGGATTGAAATGGCGGCAAAAAAAAGAGAAAACTGGCGACATTGTTGGTGCCATTGTTGAAAACGAAAAAAGAAAGTCATGACCAAAACTGGTCCGTTGGTCTCAATATGTACGTTGTGGGTATGTATAGTTGGGGGTGTGTTGGTGTGTCAGTGTATCGATGCTAAGTATCGTCGAGCTTCTGATCGAAAACGTGAAAGATAGCCGGCGCTTGCGTTTGTTGTGTGCGTCGTTTTGTCTATGATGTCCGGACGAAAAGGCATTACAAGATGCCTGAGTCCTTGAGCGCGTTGTTGAGAATGGTCTCCTTGACGGCGGCAAAAACGAGACGAATGTTGGACGTATCGGTCGCCTGTGTCAGGCTGTAGAGAGAAGTGTTAGCATAGTACGAGATATAAGATGAAAGGCTCTAAAAAGGGGCACACATACTGAGGGTAGAGGTTGAGATGGGCACGGTTGACTTGGTTGAACCGCCACAGGAGGTACTTAGCCGCCTTATTGGCATCGCTGCCACCCGAGTAGTCTGGGAAGTAGTTGCTCAGCGGAGACCGGCCGAGTTTGCCCTTGAAGATGTCGACCTTGTTCAGGAAGAGGATGATGCTTGTGCGCATAAACCACCGCGAATTGACCACCGAGTCGAACAGCAGTAGGCTCTCCATCATGCGGTTCTGGCTGCCCTCTTCCAGAAGCACCTGGTCATACTCGCTAAGAGCGACGCAAAAGATAATCGACGTCACGTCTTCGAAGCAATGAATCCACTTCTTGCGCTCACTGCGCTGGCCTCCGACGTCAAACATGCTGCGGAATGTGGTCAGTACTCAAAAGCCTCCAACAGACGAAGAAGGAGAGCCGGCGATGCTAAACTCACTGTATGCTGAGCTGGCCCATCTGGAAACGTGTCTCGTAGATACCAGTGGTCTTTGTTCTCGCCCGGAGCACATCCGTCTCGTTGGGAATGTAGTCGGGGTTGACGATGCGGTCGATCTCGCCGACGAAGCTGACAACAATTAGCTTGTTTGTTCTGCGCTTTCTGTTTCCCCTCTTCTTTTTTTTTTTTTTTCATTTGGATCTCCCTTCGCATAAAGTTACTCACTATTCGGCCGAGTCCATCAGATAAAACTCGGTCTGGCGCTCCATCAGCTTGTCGCGGATTGGGTCGTTCCAAATGGCTCTGGTGGCTTCGCCGACCTTGGCATCGATGGTGGCCTGCGGTCCGGAGCCAACAGAGTAGTCGAGAAGAAACTGGCAGTACGCGCGAGTCTGTTCGCTCTCGGGCTCGATCTTGAACTGGTTCATGGCATTGACAAGAGACTTGCCGCACTCGAGGAGGTTCTTAAATATCGTCGGTCGATAGGCAAAGAGCTCATCTTCGGTGTATCCCTGGAGGTGGATGATCTTCATCTGCTTCACAATGGTCGACTTGCCGGACTCGCCCGAGCCTGTAGGTGATATGGTTAGAACATCGCCGTGCGGCGCGCAGAGAAGCTGGCGCGTTGTTTCGGTCAAATGTTTGCAACCTACCCAAAAGGAGGATCTTGCATTCTCTCCGGAAACGCTTGGAGTCTTCCTCGAGGTCCTTGTCGATTTTCTGGCTTCGCTTCTTCTGCTCCACCTCGTCACTGTTGGAACTCATGCACGCTCCCATCATCACCATGTGAGCGCTGCGAAAACCCGCGCGCAGGTCAAAATGGTCGGCTGTCGGTGCAGAAGACGGGGGGGAAAGCAACGCGAAACGTCGATGTGGTGTCTGTCGCTTGCACCTTGTGTCGCAAGTTGGGTTGTGGCGGTGGGGGAAGAGGCCGTTCGTGCCGAGCAATCAGGGTAGAGCAAATGAATTGATGTATGCAAGTTTGTCCGCCGCAAGCGTCGGAAAGGTCGGGAAAGCCAAAACGCCACGCGCTACACGACGACGATACCCATGTGAAGCAGGCCGATGCAACTGGGATTTAAGCCGTTATAGTGTTGAAATCAAGCGACGTTGTAAGGTGTATTGTTCTGCCGTCGTTACTGACGATGTAGTCGCTGTCAGCTGTAAGAGGCTGGGAACGGTCCAGCGGATGAAAACGCCGACGTTTTCTGTCCGCTGAAAGGGAAACAAAAAAAAAAGGTATGCCGCCGATTTTGGTGCGGGAGTGGCCCGAAGGTGGTGTGCGGGATGCGCAGGCACACAAGACACACTCACACGCAGGCACGAAATGGAAAACAACTTTGCCCGAAAGTCACAGGTGCGTCGGTAGAGAAAGAGGGAATGACTTTCTCTTCCTGGTGACGAGAGCGACAAAGCGGTTCCAGACGATATGCTGCAAAAGTGGGGGCGGCGCGCCTTTGACTCGCAGGAACCAGAAGCGAAGGAGGCTCGGTCGAGGCAAGGTTTGGGGGCTGATGGTCGCAGCAAGGGAGAAGAGGGTGTGTCGGTGCTCAGTTGCCAGGAAAATAAAAAACAAAAATGCGGAAAGCGGAAAGCGGAAAGCGGAAATTGATGCGCCAAACTGTATGAAGAATGAGAAAAGATGGCGAGGTGAGAAGAAGGGGGTAAAAAAAAGGTAGGGAACGTGTTAGAGTCGGCTCAGGCAAGGCGAGAAGAAAGCGAGACAAAAAACGACCACGAGCGGATCCGGAATGGTGCGAGACAAGGGGAGAAAGGCTGCTTCGTAGAGGCGGGCGTAAGCCAATGCGAGCGATTGGGGTTAGGTGCTGGTTGAGTAGGTCCAGTGGGAGGGGGTTAGGAATGGGTGGCAGCTATTTTAGTGCGAAACGTGCTGAAGAAAAAGGGCAGGGAGCAACAGAGCGAGAAAGTGAGAAAAAACGGTTCGCGGGAAAAAGGAAACGAGACAAAAAGGCGAGACGAGAAGACGACAAAGAGGAATAGCGGTGGGGTGTATTTTTAAACAAGCAAATAAGAAGCTCTCTCGCTTTCTTTCTTTCTTTCTTCCTCTTTTCTGGTTGTCTGTTTCCGCTTTCTTTTTTTGGGGAGTTGTGAATACGCTGCCGGAATGTGCAAGCGCCTGCAAGGCGAGCTCAATTCTTTCGGAGAAGGAGAGTTTGAAAAAAAGTCGACAACGGTAGAACAAGCAGGAGAGCTGCAGCACAGCGTTGCGTTGCAGCAAAACTGCGTGAACGAGAAAGAGGGTCGATGTCTTGAGACGGTTAGCCTGGGGTAATATGTGCATTTAACTTTGATTAAATAAAATGGACATGGGGGCGGATCGAGTAGTGTGGGCTGTTGGGTCTCTTGGCTCTGGGTCTTTTCTGGGTCTCTTGAGGCATTGAAAGAGGAGACCGAAGCGAGGAACAAGGGCGCTTGGCCGATGCAACGGCCAAAGAAGAAAAACAAGATGATGTTTGGGGGTGTACGAGGGCATGTACCCGTGTGTGCAAGAAGAACAAAAAAATACTCCGTATAGCGGGCGGAAAGGAAAAGGCGGCGCGCGTATCGCGGGACTGTGTAACGGTAAAGAGATTGAGTAGACGGGAGTATGAAATGAGGCCCAGAAAGGGGACAACGAGGGGGGGGGGGGGGGGG
>JAGKRZ010000274.1:0-33883 GCA_020002355.1 Intubia oerlemansii
ACATGGAGATTGACGTCAAGACGACGTCGTCTTAGAGTTTTTGTCCACTTGTATTACAGCCTTTACCTCTTGTTACTTTTTTTTTTTGCCCCTTTTTTGTTTTGCTTCGGTTTGGATCCAATACCTGTGGTTTGACCATTATAGACAGACGGAGAAACATCCCTTATAGAGCTAGGTGTCCCCGATTAGGTTTCTAGTTCTCCATGCCTTGAAGGGTTCCGATTCAACTCGACAAGGTTGGTACTTAGGTAGGTATTGTAGAAGACGTGGCCTACCTAGGTAGGTACCTAAAAAGGCTGGATGTTTGCCATCTCCTGCTTTACCATCACGATATTTTTTTGGGGGGGTGGGGGATTATTTGACTACCTAGCTAGGTACCTAGGTATTGTATTTTATTTTATTACGGAGTAGATTTTTACCACGGGCACTTCCGGACAAACACACAGACCTCGGCCACCAACGCCTTACCCAGCGGGCGCATCCATCCTCTCTGCCACTGGTTCTGTCGATCTGATTTTGCTTTGCTGTGTGCTTGAACTTTTTGCGCGCCTCTTGATTATGTATACCGTGGGCCTGAATAAGGTTAGCTCCGCTGGGGAAAAGGTACGCTGTCTTTTGAATCGGTCCTTTGCACCTTCCCTGTCTTCCAGTGGATAATTTTTGCTGTTTTGAATTTGTTTTATTTTCAAATCATAGGATGCCGTCTATTGTTTCGTAGTTTTTTTTTCGTTTTTTTTTCCCTCATAGCAAACAACACCCTGACACTTTATGCTGTTGCTTGAAACATGCCCTGCTCATTTCAATGATCGCCGTCCCGGTTGTTTGCGCTTGCTCCGTGCTGCAAAGTCCACTGTGTCGGGTCTTGCGCGCCTACGAATAAGTAATAGCGCCCTTCTGCGGCTCGAGCCGGTGTGTCAAAAGTAGAAAAAGCCCTTGCCCGTGCAACCCAACATCCGCACAACAACGCTCCTTCCTTTTTTGATGGAACGTTGTGCTACATATCGGCCACACCCGTCTTCTCTGTCTATCATGTCACAGTTGGGGGCACAGAAGATTTGTTATTCGACTTTGCTCTATTTCTTCAATATTTCCATTCCTATTTTTTTTTTCGGATGCCAAGACCCCCAATTAGGTAGCCTTGCTGAGATCGCTTGCGCGCTAACTTTTGAGTGCCTCGTATTAACCTCTTTGCACGGTTCTTTTTTGAGCATTATTTGGCCGTTTCAATGGGAAAGTACCTTCCGTATTTTTATTTGTTTCATCTGTTACTCTGTATGTGCATAAGATATACGTACCTATGCAGACTTTTTCATGGACGTTTGCGGCCAGCATACACCGTATAGACGCTTTTGCGATGGAACACTATAGGCTCAATGAAAGTGAAATTTGATTATCACTCCCTTGATCTTATCGGATATCCCACGCATCTACTTTATCCGCCAAGAGCAACGCGCACCTCGCTATTTTTTATACTCTGTTGTTTTGCAAAAGGAACTTTTGCTTGTTCCAGACCCTCCCTCGGTTGCTCCCAGAGCCCCATCCCAGTACGAGGATCTCTTTGTATTCCAATCGGCCTTGCCGTTTCAATATCCACTATTTTGTCTATTGCTCTGCCTTTGCCTTGTATTGTGGCGTTTGCATTTTGTGTTTAGTCTACTTTACTGCGTATTATATCCCCACACTATGCACACATCTGACGACGACGCCTCTTCACTCGCGTTGCGAATACACTCGGGCGCTTTGCACGTTTTAGCCTACGCGCTTATTATGATTATTGCTTTATGTATTTTTTGTTTTGTCTTTTATTTTCTTCACTTCTCACTCCGCCATCGTTGCATACTCAAGGTAGCCTGTGATGGGTAGCCAAGATATTCTGTTGGGGGCTATATGTTCCGTTTCAAGACGATGCCGTTTCTAACCGTCTTTGGCCATCGCCCCGACGCGGCTGTATTTACATCTGCCTCGGTGATATTGGACGATCGACTGTACTAGTTGATTGCCGCACCCATTTCTGGTCATACTATGCGGTAGTACTCTGTCCATATGAAAATCGTACAGACGTGGAAGATAATTCCGTGGTGGACAGTCTCAGAGGAGGTGTGCGATTATATTTTACATGCCAATAGAGTTTCCCCTACCCCGCCTACCGTCACATCTGATCTCGTGCACAACGCCCTTGGTTCATTCGCATTCCCTAATCGGACAAGTACCCGGTGGCTTGGTGGCTTGACTGCCCCAGAACATACCCATCGCACGTGGGAGATTCTATAGTCAACCTCCTTCTCATCTCCCTGTCCCTCCTCTAACATGTATTGGTGGAACTGCCAGGATGTGACCTTGTAAAGCTTTGTTTTTTTTTTTTTTTTCCTTTTTCCATACCTTACCAACCGCCCTTTTTTGATTTCTTGTTTTGCATGGATCTCCATATGCTCTCCAGGATCAACGTGGCAATCACTGGGCTTCAACTTCCACCTCCCGTCTCGTCACCCAGATAATCAGTCTGGTTTTGCTCCCGTTGCCCATTTCTATCAACTTTTCAGAGCCTTTACTCGTACACTATATTCAGAGGGTTATTCCATCATTTCATCGTCTATTGTAGATGCCGGTCATGCCGGACAGTAGTACCAGGCCACCATGTAGAGCAACAAATAGCAACAACCACAACGACTCAATAGCTCTCATAGATCATTAAGATAAGATATTCACTGGAACTTAACACTCCGATTTCGTGTCACATTAAAGCTTATCGGCCTTCTTGGCATGTTCCATGTACTGTGAAGTATACCTGCGGAAGATACCGTGGGAGGAGCTGTTGGAGGGAGAAAAAATAGAAGAAGAGAAACCCAGTTCTAGATGCGTTGTCGGCTGTCCCCGCGCCACATTTTACACTGACCGTCTCTTGGATTCCTTGGGCACGCTATGCCAACAAACTATACCAGCAGAACTTTTCCTGTCTGGCATCTCCACTCTCTTCCATAGTCGCTGCCCTACCTCTCGCCCTAACCGCTTCTCATAGTCTTTGTCCCAATGTGTATTATTCCAAGTTGCTTCTTTTTTTTGTCCTTTTTTTAACCTTTTTTTGTATTTGCATATTTTGATTTTCTAACCGCCCAGTATACAACACCAGGCCTTACGATAACGCGCTGACGATCCCCCGACACGCGAGCGTTCCCATGCCGGCCACCAACCGACATAACAATATATACATACACATTCGGCCCCGGACATTGTCAAGCCGCCATTGTTGCTCTTAGAATCAAGTCCGCCAGAGCATAAGCACAGCTTCCCATTTGGGACCTTGTTGCCGACTTTTGACCGTGTCAGCATCATGCCACCACGGGATGTACGTCTCTCTATTTTTTTTTGTCCTTTATCATTATGTGATCTGACCGTCAGGACGAAGCCAACCTCGCACGAATCCGCGAGAACCAGCGGCGCTCACGAGCCCGCCACAAGGAATACGTTGCCGAGCTCGAGCAAAAGGTACGCTTCTATGAAGAGCAAGGCGTCGAAGCGTCAAAGGAGATGCAGAAATTTAGCCGCCAAGTTGCAGACGAGAACAAGAAGCTGCGGATCCTCCTACACCAGTACGGCGCAACAACGGCCATGATCGATCACTTTCTGAGCAGCTCGGATGCCGCCGGCGGATCGTCGTCTGTGTCTGTGTCTTCGTTGTCGGCCGCCGTCCAAGCTCTGGAGAACCAGATCGGGGCTCGCTACCCGGTATCCTATACGACATCGATCGCCCCGACAGCAGGAACGGCAACAGCAGCATCTGTGACCGCGCCAGCCGCTCCGGTTGCTCCTGTCGCTCCGTTGGCTTCTCGATTCAGCAGCTTCAGCAGCCCCCGACGGACAGCCGTGGACAGCGACGAGTCGGGACGCGAGCGCCGCGAGGCAAGCGAGAGCCATGGGCGTCGACATAGTCACCACTTTATCCAGCACCACAGCCTTGGCCGGCCAAGGAAGGAGATCGGCAGGCCGACTCTCTCTGCGCAGCCATCGCCTTCTGTATCGCCAGCCGTCTCGACAGTCCCAGTGTCACAACTGACACCAGTGTCAGCACGCACAATCGTCACGACAGCGGCAGCGCCACCGGCAGGCTATGCGCCTGGTTTCTATACACTCGGTAACCCACGAGCGAGCGCCGAAGACCTGGCCGTGGCAGCGGCGGCCGCTGTTGCCAATGCAGGAGCAGCGAACCATGTGTTTTACGGTATGGGACATCCTACTGCTGGAGGACATAATTATGCGCCAAACATGTCCTGTCCTACTTGCTTGGCGGGCTTGGGATGCGAGGTTCACGGGACGGCGTATTTTCATTAATGAAGATGGGGGAATATGAGTGAGGCGGGCTAGAGAAGATGGGGGGTATGAGTGAGGCACGGGCTGGACCTGTTATAGCCATGGAAAAAACAATATACGCCATGATTTCATTAAAAAGAAAAATAGCTAGCAATAACGAAAGAAAAACGAAACGCCAGTGAAATACATCCAAAAAAAACAGCCCATAAACTCAAACGTCACAATCCAAAGATGGTATCAATCCCTTTTTTGTTTATATAGAAAGCGAAAAGCGAGCCTTTATGCGGGATCGCCACTTTCTTTCTCTTCTTCTTTCTTACAGGAAATAATCTGCAGCTGGTTTCTTGGCTGGCATGCCGCGGGCATCTTGAGCCGCAGCGGCAAACACGCGGTACCGCCGGCCGGGACCCATGCCCTTCCACAGCTGAGCTTCTTCCAGGGTGCCGCGGGGAACGGCCAGCGCAGCGGCTTCGGCATTGCGCATAGCATCGCCGTTGCTGCGGGCCAGCGTGCCGGTGCCGGAAGCGTCTTCGGCCAGCTCGAGGAGAGCAGCAATGTTTCCACAGCGGTAGCAGTAGTTGGGTGCAGACCACACGGTGACAATGCTGCCATCGAACATTTCCTTAAATCCCTCCATAACGAGCTGGTGAGCGCGTGCAATGAGCGAGATGTCGTTGCGGTGGTTGAAGGCCTTGACGATATTTGTGCCAAACAGGAAACCAGCGCCGCGCGGCGACAGACCCCAGCCGTCAATGTCATCCGGATCCGACCACAGGAGATCGCACATGGCGCCCTCGTGCGGCACTTCCTGCTTGCGGTCGAGCAGACGAATCTTGTCGACCGTGTCGACGAGGGGACTGAGGCCGCCGTGGACGCACAGGACGGCGCCGGCAGGGTTACCTACAGGCGAGCCGTTGCTCGATCCAGACGCACCCGAGCCCGGAGGGCCGTGCTTGCTAGACGAGGCAGCGCCAGCGCCCGCTCGTCCGCCCCTTGCTCTGCCGTTGACGCCGTTGGGTTTGCGCGCGCCCGTGATGGCCGTGCTGGACACATAGGTGCCAAGAGCAACGCCTCCGTCAATACCGTCAGCGGCACTGCTGGCACTGCTGGCACTGCTGATGGCTGCCGACGCGGCCGACGATGCCGATGCCGCGGCCGCCGCGGCAGCTGCTGCGGCTGCTGCGCCGGTAGCGTGCCCTGCGGCCGCCATCAGCTGCTGCTGCAGCATCTGCTGCTGGTGGAGCTGCAGCTGGGCCGAGGCGCCACCGACGGTGTCGCGCCGCCGCTCAAAGCGGCTGACGATATCGCCATCCGAGTTGCAGACTTCAATCTCAATGTCTTGGTCAATGTACTCTTGCTCTGTGACGGAGTCGTTGGCCGGGCCCAGGTTGTTGGAGACACCCAGGACGATGGCGGCGAGGCCGAGGTAGTCAAAGACGTCGCAGCAGTACCGCCAGACATTTGTGCTGCCGTACTTGCGCAGACACTCGTCGTAGAAGCCATAGACGGTTGTGATTTGCCGCGACTCGTGGTTGCCGCGAATGAGAGTCATGCGGTCGGGGTAGCGGACCTTGAGGCAGAGGAGGAGGAGAAATGTCTCGATGGAATAGAAGCCGCGGTCGACAAAGTCGCCGAGAAACAGGTAGTTGGTGTCTGGGACATCGCCGCCGACGCGGAAAAGTTCCATCAGGTCGTGGAACTGGCCGTGAATGTCGCCGCAAATCGTAACGGGCGCCGTGACCTGCACGACATTGCCCTCCTCGATGAGGAGCTCGCGCGCCTTGTGGCAGAGCTCGCGCACATGGTCCTCGGAGATCAGACGGCACGCCCGCAGCTGTGCGATCCATCTAGAGAAGTTGGGAGTGTGTAGTTAGCAAAAAAGTTTCCAACGAAGCCCCAAGAGTCAAGAAAGTGGCAAAGAAGAGGCGACATACTGGTCGAGATCGCTCATCGCTGCGGTCGATTCAAGGTCTGTTGGACAGGTATCCGATAGGTTCAGGTGGTATTCTTGGCTGTCCGATACTCCACAAAATATGATATAGGGGTGCTGTCGCGTTTCCGTCGCTGCCGCTGCTGCCGTCGCCTTGTCGACTTATCGTTGTCGTGATGGTAGTCGTCGCGGTCGCAATTATAAAAGTGGATCGCCAGGATCAGCAAGCGCGCAGAAAGCATAATTACATAATACACACGTGACAAGGCTGTAGAGCCGGAGCTAGGCCATACATGGCCTAGTGTCAATTGCTCTCCCGCCGAAAAAAATCGAGAAGTGGTCTGAGCTGATAGCGGCCAACCAGCGTGATGCAGTTGGCAACGAGGAGCGGGCGACGGCGATAGCACCTTCAATTGAACGGCACGGAGTACACCAGCATCCGAAACAGACGCCAAGACGACGTTGCAGGAGAGAGCCTACACGAGCATACTCTCGGGGACACAGTGATCCAGCAGCTGTCCATTCGAGCTCGACCCTACCATCGCTCATCTATCGCGCATCTACCTCCTACCTATCCCGCGCGACGATCTCGTCCCCTTGTCACACAATGCCGCCGTATCTTCACCCGCGGTCGCGCATGACGTCGTCGCTGTTTGCCACGACTGTCTTTGCCAGTTTCTTTGTGGTGGTGCTGCCCCATGTTTTGCCGTGCCCAGCACCACGCGTGGCCCTGGCCGACGGCCCCAAACGGAGGAGAAGACGGCAGCCAGACGACGAAACATCAACAGCCGTGGATTCCGCCGAGGTGCAGCGCGGCGAGGGAGGCATTGCACGGTTTGCAGCCATGGAGGCAAGCGCGTCTTCCGACGGCGCGGACGTGGAGGGAGGAGACACTCACGGCCGGCGGCGAGCTGTCTGCCCTGTCCCAAAACCAGGAGGCATTGTGGGCGAGCTGCTCGGCTTCCGGGACAGCTCTTCAGAGTCCTCATCACCAGCCACACAAGCAGCACGAGCAGCACGAGCTCCGTCAACATCAAGGCCAACACAATCACGGCCAGAGGCATGACGAGGAACGGGCGTTGTGGAGGGATGGGAGAACATAATGACTGCATGTATATATCAAGCATTTTTGGCATATTTCAAATCTATATTCGAAAAGCGCGTCTCGGTGCTATATTTGATTTCTGCATGTGAGCCGTCGTGGCATTGCTCATTATGGTGATTTAGTTGTCAATATTGGTCACGTGATATACACCAGCAAGAAAAAAACGTCCAAGGATCAACAGCTTGGCTCCTAGCTTTCTCAGGATTCGCACGTCGTTCTCGTACAGAACGTGTTCGGAGTGTCTCTGTGTGCGTGCACGGGCTGTGTATTCTCCGTATCCCCCGTGTGCGGGTCTCCCAAGGAAGTATTTCCTTTTGCAGGGTTTCAGGGGCAGACGATTCAATGGCGTTATCCCTGGCCCTTTTTTTAGATTCTTTTTGTTTTACTCTTTTAGCTTTTTTTTCTTGCTTTTTCAGGCGGACCATGCAAACGCCCCCGAGGGCTGTCTGTCTCGCACAAAATTCAAAGCCAGAAAGCCATGCTAATGTCCGATGGTATTATGCAGGCACTCTTGTTGCCAATATTGCTTTCTTTTTGTGTGTCTGTCTACGGTAAAAACAAAAATAAATAAAAATTTCTCCCAGAAAAGAAACAGATACGGCGTTGGGCGACTGCGCACGTGCGCGGCAGCCACGGCCAAAGATCACAGTGCGAAGAATCAGCCAACAGACCGGGATGGAGCCGAACTGGGATCAAAAGACTGGATCAGAACCCGCAAAAAAAGGGAAGACGCTCGGACATTTATGGTCGGCTCCTTGTCGGCTGTGTGTCCCAGTCTACGCTCGGGCCTGTTTCTCAGTCCGCTACTACTCCCCCCCATTTTCTCGTGTTTTTTGCTGCTGAAACATGCTTCCAGGTCTCCGCTGGTTATCGCGCAGCCGCGTCGCATGGAGAAAAAATAGCAACTCGTTGATCCATTGTGTGACGTCTGCGCAAATCAATACGAGGGCTTAGTCTCCGTATTACGAGGCACGCTTTGGACACTGTGCGTAGACCGTATGGAAAATCAAGTGCTCTACGCCTAACAAGTGCAAAAAGTACGAGTACGGCTTCGGGCCCGATTTACAGCAGCAGCGCCTCCCTCTCTGATCTGAGAGGACCCCTGTTTCATCGACGGATGTGCTCGTGTGTTTGTCGATTTCTTTTTAAAGAAAGCCTGGCCTGCTGTTTTTATACTCTGCTCTTGCCAGTACCCTTTCTTTTTTCATTGCCTCGTCGTCTGCTGTGAGACGGCAGTGCTTGGCTGTGCCTTGTATCTTACTTTCTTTTTCTCGTCAGCATCCGTTGATTTCATCCTTGAATGCTACCTCGACTTTAGGCCTTGTTTCTTGCTTTCTGACAAGCACACGCCCATCTTCATCTTCGCCTTATTGATGAGTCTTCTTTCCCCGCCGTTTGTCGTTTTCCCCGTCTCGACCTCTCTGCATCCGCTACTGCATCTTTTCTGCGCCCTATCTGCACGCATCTGCACACCTCTGCACACCTCTGCACCACGCTGCATCCATCTGCAGCCACAAAAAGGCAAAGTCAGCCATCTATAATACGACGGCGTTCCCGCGCCCCTTGGCCCTTTGTCGCTCTTCACACCGCCTTGTTGGAGATTTTACCCAAATAGTCGCGTGCTCGTCGGGGGACAACGAAAAACAGAAAAGAAGAAAGAAAAGATAAGACGGGCATAATCCCTTTTTGTTTTCGTTTGTCTGTAGACCATCAAGAAACAAAGACAACATGGATGTAGTTGTGGGAGTGCAGCGCAAGGACGTTGGCATGGACGTCGCTCGTCCCGATGCCTTGCAGATCGACGATGTGTACGACAGTGTCCTCGACTACGACTTTTCGGATGCCGACATTGACGAGTATCTTTCCTACACTTACCGTCCACTCTCGAATCTTCCTACGCCGCCGCCACCAACAAAACAACCATCATCGCCAACAGCACTGTCTCTTGCAGACGTTGACAGCCAGTGGTTAGGTGGGTTTTCTTGTCTTTGTCGATTTCCCGTCTATCACTTATTGTCGATTTCCCGTCTATTACTTATACTGACCGTATCAGGCCCTGCCATTCACCTCGTCAACATGCTTCCGCCATCGGCATCATTGGCCCATCCTTCCGTCGCTCGCGTCCAGGCCATGCTTTCGTGCGCCCAGCTGCCTCTCGATCCAACCGTTGCTCTTGCTGTCTGCATCCTCGACTCTCTCAATACCAGACGGTTCGCAAAATCCTGGCGCGCAAACTGCCCCTTGTCGGAACCGGCCACCAAACAAAAGGCCCTGCCCGGGCCACTTCCCACGCCTGCTCCATCACCACCGCCGGCAACTGCGGCCACGTCCGCTTCCTCAAATCTGCACACTTCTCCTCACATCGACGCGGTTGGCCCAGAAATTATCGTCCTCGGTGCTCTTGTTCTGGCGACCAAGCTCGTCGACGATGTGCCCGCCGTGTCGGCCGCCGAGGCCTGCGCATGGGCCGAGGTCGACACGGAAGACGAGTGCCTCTGGACACCTGCACAGCTCGCGGCAACAGAGCGCTGTCTCCTAGAGTGCCTTGACTACCAGCTGATGCCCCTTCTCCGCGACGCTGATCTGCTGGCAGACGCGCGTGATGCGATGCAACGTGCGGGCGTCCTGGCTGTGCGGGGCAGGTGAGCGTGGGATGACCGAGGCGCGGGTGTGAGAGTCTGCATGTCATATTGTCAGCATTGCATTGTCAGCGAGGCGTTTCAGCATAGCCAGCGTTTCTTGGGTTTCATTTTTCTTTTTTTCTCTGTTTATGTTTTTTTCTTTGTGTTTTTCACTTTTTTTATTTTCATGCTCCTTACCGGCGTTTTTCTTTTTTGTCTTTTCGTGTCACTCTCATCCAGCGCTTGGCGTTTTACTGTCGTCCATTCCTTCTATACTCGTGTACTCGTGTAATGTAATATCCATCTTTTGACATTGAATTCTGTTTCCAAATGTACAATACAATTGTTTGTCCCGTTGTCGCGTGTAAAACGTTCAGCCAGGCACTCACTGCGGCTGCTCCCGCATCACGTGTCTGTCCGGTCGCGCCATGCGACAGCAGCCGACGCTAACCTTTCCGCTTGGGTTTTGCAGGCTCCGATTCGGAAGGAAGTACGGAGTATCCGTAATGGGTGGCTCCTTCCTCGTAAGGGCCAACAACATCACGAGCTTCCATCCATGTCATCTCTGCTTGAATCTGTTCTGACCATGTATTGTTGTTGATTCACTTTTTTGCCCTCACATGTTTGCAGCGCGCTGCCTCTTGCGTTTCCAACCCCCGCACTTCTTTCGACAGGCCCGCCTGCCATCAACAACCATGGCGCTCTACCCACCTCCCAAAGAGAAGCTGATTTGTGAGTCATCAACAAATAAAGGGAATAAAAAGGGTTTTTTTATTGAGAACTTCTTTTTCTAACCATGAAAAGTCGCTCCGACTGCCTCGGGCACGGCGACACCTGCATCGTCTGTCGTCCCTGAACCGGCTCCGCTGTCGGCCGTCCTGCCGGACGATGGCGTCATGGATGCAGGCCAGTTTGTGCGCAACGAAGCCAATGGCGGTCTGCGCAAGACGGATCTCGATGCCAGCTCGCCCATCCGCCAGTTCCACGCCTGGTTCGGCGCCGCCAAGGACAGCGGTTTCGTCGCTCACCCCGAAGCATGCACGCTCTCGACGGCCAGTCTGCCCTCGGGCCGTGTCAGCGCGCGCATGGTCTACCTCAAGGAGCTCGACGACCAAGGCTTCGTCCTGTACTCCAACTTTGGCACGTCTCAAAAGTCGCGCGACCTGTTTGGCGACGGCGACAACGGACAGGAGAACCGATGGGCGGCCTTGACCTTTTTCTGGGAGTCGCTCGAGCGGCAAGTGCGCGTCGAGGGCCGGGCTGCACGGCTGTCGGCCGAAGAGTCGCAGGTGTACTATGACACGCGCGTCAGGGGATCGCGCATCGGCGCGTGGGCATCCAAGCAGTCGGCCGTCCTTGAGCCGGGCGAAGCCGACGACGACGGACGGGCACAGCTCGAGGGCTGGTTGGCCGAGACCGAAGAGAAGTTCAAGGACCAAGAGGACAAGATCCCCGTGCCTCCCTTTTGGGGCGGACTGCGCATCGTGCCAGAGCGTGTCGAGTTTTGGCAAGGTCGTCAGAACCGGCTGCACGATCGTTTTGTGTATGACCGCGAGGGAGAGTCCTGGACCATCAAGCGACTGAGTCCGTGAGGGCGGGGATGGATGGATTGGGAAGAAACGAAAAAAAAAGAAAGAAAGAACATCATGGTTACAAAGATGAAACATAAATATAAAGCCAACAAATAAAACAAATGGTATTGTACACAGTCTATAAACGCCAAACCCATGTATACCCAAAAAATAAAATGAAATAACCTCCCCCCAAAATCAAATTGATATAAACCAAGAAGACGGATACCACGTCTACAAACGCCATGTTTGGCACATGCCAACAATGCAGAAAAAACCATTAACCCTCGACGTCTGTCTACGCATCTATGGAAAAGGAAGAACAATTGGAGATGGCCGAATGCCAACAAAAGAAGATAAACCAAAGTACAATCTGTGAAAAAGCAAAATAACTTTTAGTGCATCCACAAAACAAAACAGTCCTCCTACTTGGACATGACCAAGGCAAGCAGGGCCATGCGGCAGTACAGACCGTAGCGCATCTAAAGAATGTTAGTATACCTCGAAAATTCGTGCATCGGGGATGGGGGCGTACCTGTCTAAAGTAGGCCGCACGCTGGTCAAAGTCAACCTCCTCGGCAATCTCGTCGTTGCGAGGCAGAGGGTGCATGACAATCATGTTGCTCTTGGCCTGGCGCATCGTGGCATTGTCGATGCGGTACGAGCCGCGCACGGCCTCGTAGGCAGCCTCGCTGGCGAAGCGCTCCTTTTGCACGCGCGTGCAGTAGAGAACGTCGCTGCGAGCAACAATCTCGGGCGTCAGCGTCTCCGACTCGCAGAGCAGCTGGCCGCGCGCCTTGAGCTCGTCGCGCAGAGTCGTCGGCAGCGACAGGCCCGCGGGGCTGACGAGCTGCACCTGGACGTGGTAGTGGCTCAGCAGGTGCACGAGCGAGTGCACAGGGCGGCCGTGCAGGAGATCGCCCAGGAACGTGATGGTCAGGCCCTGGACGGTGCCGAGCTCCTCGCGGATGGTGAAGAGGTCGAGGAACGCCTGCGTGGGGTGCTCGCGGCTGCCGTTGCCGCCGTTGATGACGGGCACGGGGCTGAAGCGGCGGGCCACGTCGACACTGCGCTCGTCGGGGTGGCGCAGGACGACGGCGTCGCCGTACTGGCCGAGCGTGCGCAGCGTGTCCTGCAGCGTCTCGCCCTTTTGCACCGACGACGTCGACACGGCAATGGGCAGCGAGTGGCCGCCGAGACGCTGCATGGCAGCATCAAACGACGACGACGTGCGCGTCGACGGCTCGTAAAAGAGCGTGCACAGGACGCGGTTGTTGAGAATGTTGAGCACACCCTCGCGCTGCACGCCCAGGCGCATCTCCTGGGCGACGGTGAAGAGCAGGTGCAGATCGCTGCGGCTGTAGTCCAGCACCGACAGCACCGCCTTGTTCTTGAAGGCCGACGGCTGCGACAGCAGAGTCGGCAGGGCCGAGGGAACCGTCAGCGAAGCAGCCGGCGCCGGCAGGATCGGGGTCTCCGAGGCCACCTCGTCAGCAGCACCAGCAGCAGAGGCCGGTGCGGCAGCGCCAGACAGCGAAATGGAAGGCAGAGGGCTCTCGATACCGAGGCCGCGCGTGCGCAGCGTCGTCGTGAGCGATGAGCCGCGGCGGCCGATGGCCGTCATGCGCGGGCTGTCGGGCGTGCCCTGCGTCTGCGCCTTCATCATGGGCGACACGGGCGTCTGCGGCGGCGGCGGCAGAGCGTTGTGCGTCGACATATCCTTGCCCTGGCCGGCAACGTCGAGCAGCACGCCGTCGAGGCAGACGGTGACGTCCTGGAAGGTGACACGCTGAACAGCGCCGCGCATCGTGCGGCCCGCAAACGGCGAGGGCACCGTGACGCCGTCGCCGAGAGAGATGGCCGTGGCGGGGGCCGTGTAGGGGCGGTTGAGCTCGACCTCGACAGCCGTGCCGACCTGGTCGTGCAGTTCAAAGATGCGCACCGGGTTGTCGTGCAGGCGGGTGCGGATGTCCTCGAGCGTCAGCCGGCCGTCGGCGACCGAGGTGAAGAGCAGCGGCAGAGCGTCGGCAATGCCGGCGACGGTGGCCGGGACGGTCTCGCCCTTGCCGGTCTGCTGGCCCTTGAGCCAGTGCGCCAGCTGGTACGGCAGGCTGCCGACCGAGAAGACGTCAATGGTGGCCATGTTCTCCCACAGGGCAGCCTGGTCGTCGGCCGTCGGCAGCAGGGTGCAGCCGGGGTAGTCGGCCTGCGACAGGTACAGAGCGTAGATGGAGACGTCGCACGTCACCTGCAGATCCTTGTCCTTGCCGAGGGCAATCATGCGGATGTCGTCGCGCGTCGTCACGTTGGTCACGTGGATGCGGCGGTTGTGCAGGCTGGCCAGCAGCAGCAGCGATGCCAGGTCGGCCGTCTTGGCATCCGTGACAATGGGCTTGTGCGTCGGCCACGCCTCAAAGTGCGCCGTCACAGCCGCCACCTTGCTGATGTTGTCCGACAGGTGGTGGAACGGAATGAAGAGCGAGCCCACCTCGGGCACCACCTGGCTGATCTGGCCGGCGTTGGTCGACGTCGCCGTCACCGACAGGTTGAAGTCGCAGTACGCGCTGTCGCGGCGGCTGTTCTGCTGCGCCGTCTTGAGCGAGCTGACATCCGTGATGGAGCCGTCGACGCCGAGGGGCATGACGCGGACCATGCTGAAGCCAGAGGCGATCGAGGCCTTGGTCACGGCCTGCAGATCGTGGCTGCCCGCCGAGACCAGACCGGGGACGAAAGCGGCCACGTTGACCAGGCCGGGCAGGACGACGGTGCGGTGGCTGGTGGTAAAGTCGCGCGTGCCGACCTCGAGCGTGGGGTGGCGAGCCATGGCCTCGATCAGGATCTTGGCGTTCTTGACGTTGGTCACCAGCGGGATCTGGTAGTCGACAGCCATGCGGCGCGTCTGGTAGCCCTTGCTCATGTAGCTGGCCGGGCGCCGGTAGCGGTTGTTGGACGGCAGGTTGATGTACAGGTCAATCATGTTGTTGGCCAGGTGCTGCGTCAGCGAGAACTCCTGCTTCTGGTTGTTGCCCTCACCGTCCTCGTCCTTGAGCGCCTCGAGGTACTGCACGGGGACGCCATGCTCCTGCAGGTAGTCGGCCGTGCCGGCCGTGGCAAACAGATGGAAGCCCATCTTCTGCAGCTTGGAAACCGATGGCAGCATCTCCTTCTTGTCCTTGTACGAGCCAATCGACAGCAGCACGTTCTTGCGCGGGATCTTGAAGCCCGTCGAAACGAGCGACTTGAGGTAGGCCTCGTACTTGTCAGCACCGAAGCAGGCAACCTCACCCGTCGAGGCCATCTCGACACCCAGCACGGGGTCGGCTCCCGACAGACGCGAGAAGGAGAACTGGGGCGCCTTGACACCGACGGTGCCGGGCGCCAGCTCAACAGGGGGGTACTCCTGGAAGGGCAGGTTCGTCATGGCACGCGTGGCCATCTCGACCAGGTCGACGCCCGTGACCTTGGACACGAAGGGGAACGAGCGCGACGCCCGCACGTTGCACTCGATGACCTTGATCTCGTTGTCCTTGGCAATGAACTGGATGTTGAAAGGGCCCGTGATGTTGAGAGCTGCACCGATCTTGCGAGTGGCCTCCTCGATGCGAGCAATCGTCGTGCGCTCCAGATCCTGGGGCGGCAGGATGAGAGTGGCGTCACCAGAGTGCACACCGGCATTCTCAACGTGCTCCGACACAAAGTGGCCAACAACCTTGCCGTCCTTTGCCACGGCATCCATCTCAATCTCCTTGGCGTTCTCAATGTACTTGGTGATGACAACCGGGTGGTCACGAGACACCTCGGCGGCCTGCTCGAGGTACGACGCAAGGTCGGCTTCTGAGTAGACCGTGTTCATCGCAGCACCCGAAAGGACGTACGACGGGCGCACAAGCACGGGGTACGACACGCGCTCGCAGAAGCTGCGTGCCTCCTCGAACGAGGTCAGCTCCTTCCAGGTCGGCTGGTCCACGCCAATGCTGTCGAGAAGACGCGAGAACTTGTAACGGTTCTCGGCCGAGTCGATCATCTCGGGGGAAGTACCAAGGACCTTGGCACCATTGCGGTGAAGAGGCAGGGCGATGTTCTGAGGGGTCTGGCCACCCATGGCGCCCATGACGCCCTTTGCGCCCTCGAGCTGATAGATGTCGAGGACCATCTCGAGGGAAAGCGTTTCGAAATAAAGCCTATCGGCCATATCGTTATCTGAGCTCTTAGTCTCCGGATTACACCAAAATCTGTGTTAGCATCTTTTGTAAACAGTTCAAACGGCAAGAAAGAAGCTCAAAAAAGAAAGAAAACAGAAAGTCGTGATGTTTGATGTCATGTGGTGGGGCGGGCCGCTGTTAGCGTGGCACTAGCGTGGCACTAGCACTAGCGTATTTTATTGTGGGTCTATTCACTGGCCACAGGGAAGGTGAAGAAAGCTGGAAAGGAAGATGCTGATGGAGATGCATGAAAATGTTTGGGGAAGATGACAAAGATAGCAAATGAAAAGGCGTAACATTACGGCGAGGCCACTCGGCAAATTGCACACTGCCTAGCAGTGTTGCAGGAGGGAAGAATGCATGGAACTTCAAGGACACATGTCCAAGACGACAAATGCGAGAGGGAAATGCTGAAGGACAACTGTCATGAGTATCAAAAATGCAAAGACAAGCGACAATGTATATGATTGAAAAGCATATAGGTAGACGATTACGTCGAGGTAACTACCCTCAAAAGCACAAACACTGTCCAGCAGTGTTGCAAAAAGAGAGCATAGTCCAAAACGACTACACATCAAGGACAACTGCCCAAGACGACAAAGCAAAGGACAACTGTCCAAGGTATCAAAAGGGGTATCAAAATGACAAAAACGAGTCGTAGATCATGAGCCAAAAATTGCGGTCCAAAAACACGCTGTGGATCATAAGCCAAAAATTGCGGTCCAAAATGCACAAGGCGAAGAGCAATTTATAGGCAGATCAGTGTATTCGCAGGGAAGGGAAAGCAGAGGGAGAAAAAGGGGGGGAAGGAAAAAAAGAAGAGCCGGAAACGCAAACGAAAACGAAAAAAAAAAGCAACCAAAAAAAACCGACAACAAACGCCAGCGGAACTTGGCAGCAGCTTGCAGCAGAAAAAAAGGCATAAAGGCGCGGGACGCCGCTGGGAACTCCTCGGCGCGGGAAGAAATGGTAGGGGAAAAAACGAAAGAGAAAAAAAGAGGAAAAATGCCCAGCGTCTCGGCGCCTCACAACTTCACAAAGTTCAACGTGGTCTGCTTGTACGGCGACATGGCCTTGTCCTTCTTGGCAGCCGCGATGCGCTGCACCACGGACGTCACGTAGTCGATGCGTGGCTGTGGCTGAGGGGGGGCAAAAGAGGGAGGGGCGGCGGCGGCGGCGGCGGCGGCGGCGGCAGTGGCTGCGGCGGCGACGGCGGCGGCAGTGGCTGCGGCGGCAGTGGCTGCGGCAGTGGCTGCGGCGGCGACGGCGGCGGCAGTGGCGGGGCCGGGAGACGTTGTGACCGTAGTGGTGGTGGTGGTGGTCGTCGTCGTCGTCGTCGTTGTCATCGTCATTGTCGTCGTCGCCGTGCTGCCCGGGGCGACGGGGGTGGCGGTGGCGGGCGCGGCCGGGACAACAGCGGCACGGGACTCGGCAGCAGCCTCAGCGACGAGGCCGGCGATGATGGCCTTGTGCTTCTTGCTCGCGCGGCGATGGCGGTGCAAGCTGCTGTAGTTGTCGAAAAAGGTGCCGCAGGGCCCGCAGCGGAAAGGCGTCCGGCCGACGCGAGGGGGGAGCGCCATGTCGCAGACGGGACGAGACGGTGGCAGGGCAGCGAGACCGGACGGCGGGCAGACCAGACGAGGGGCAAAGGCAGACCAGACGAGGGGCGGGCCGTAGCGCGGCAGAGACGACAGGCAAATAAAAGAGACGAGAGAGCAGACAGAAATGCGGGACGACAGCACCGTAGCCAGGCGATGGGCAGAGAGCAGAAGGCACAAGAGGAAAAAGAGACGAGAGACCGGACGGCAGAAACGGGCAAAGACGAGACGGAATTGCGGCAACGGCAGAAGCACGAGAACAGGCAAGGCAAAAAAGAGGCCAGACGGACATCAGACGAGGGTCATCCACTTGAAATAAACCTGCCTCGACCAGCGCTACTGATCTGGGCGCGCAGACGCGTCGAACGGAGCGCGTCCAGAACTGGAAGGAGCGATGGGTGAGCTGCGGCGGCGCTGAGAGGATGTCGTCCAAATCGGAAAGGCACGATGGCGCTGCGCGCAAAAGTCCAGTCCGTTTTAGGAAATCGGCCTCTACGCGCGGGCCCAGCTTTGCGCCCAATTGGCGCACCAATGAGCGTCCTTTGCGCCAGTGAGCGCCAGCTTGAGCTAATGAGAGTATTGTACGTCGACTTGTGCGCACACCACTTGCGCGACTTGCGCACCACTTGCGCCCAGCTGGCCGTTGAAAGACATCTGCACGGCAGTTGCTCGGCATTGGATCTCACAGTCGGTATAAGCAGCAGGGATATATCGCCCGTGCATGGCACCGGAGCATCCAAAAGACACTGGTCGCGACGCGTCGTGTTCGCGTAAAGTGCAAGTGCAAAAGAGGAAGGAACCAAAAAGAGAATGTCCAAAAAGGAAGGAACCAAAAAGGGAAGGGGAAAAAAAGGGAAGGAACCAAAAAAGGGAAGACGCAAAACACCGGGCAGATCAGCAGAACAAAACCAACAAATGGCAAAAGATGAGACCAGATGGTAAAGATGGGAGAAAAGCAACAGGGAACAACCCCTCTAAATCCTTGGTACTTACGTTGATAACGACTGTCTTGAAGCCGTCGGCGCGGAGAGTGTTAATGGCGCGGACGGTACACCAATCAAACTCGACCGAAGAACCGATGCGATACACGCCCGAGCCAATGACGATGATGCCGTGGTCGTTGAACTCGACATCATGCGCCGAGGCGTTGTAGGTGGTGTAGAGGTAGTTGGTTTGGGCCGGGAACTCGGCAGAGACAGTGTCGATCTGCTTGACAAACGGCATGATGCCGGCGTCAAGACGCAGGCCGCGGACGGCCATCTCGTTGGAGCCCCAGAAGTGGGCGAGCTGGCGATCGTCGAAACCAAGACGCTTGGCCTTGAGGAGGATGTCGGGGCGCTGAGCAATGGCGGCCATGTTGTAGTCGCGCATGCTGCGGCCAAAGTTGGAGAGGCCCTTGAGCTTGTGCAGGAACCAGCGGTCGATCTTGGTGAGCTCCCAGATCTTGTCGACCGAGTAGCCGGCGGCCATGGCGTTGGCAATGGCAAAGAGGCGCTGGTCCGAGGGGGTGGCCAGCTCGTCGTCGATGGAGACGAGCGCGCTCTTGGTCTCGGTGAAGCCCAGGTTGTGGGTGTCGATGCTGCGGATGGCCTTCTGGATGGCCTCCTCAAAGTTGCGGCCAATACTCATGACCTCACCGACGCTCTTCATCGACGAGCCGAGAAGGGTCGAGACGCGGGTAAACTTTTTCAAGTCCCAGCGGGGCATCTTGACCACGACATAGTCGAGCGAGGGCTCGAAGCAGGCGCAGGTGACGCGGGTGATCGAGTTCTTGATGTCCTTGAGCGGGATGCCGAGACCCAGCTTGGCGGCAACAAAAGCCAGCGGGTAGCCGGTGGCCTTGGAGGCCAGGGCCGACGAACGCGACAGACGGGCGTTGACCTCGATGATGCAGTACTCGCGCGAGAAGGGGTTGAGGGCATACTGGATGTTGCACTCGCCGACGACGCCGAGGTGGCGGATGACATTGACGGCCGTGGTGCGGAGCATGTTGTAGTCCTCGTCCGACAGGGTCTGCGAGGGGGCGACGACGATCGAGTCACCGGTGTGGATGCCGAGAGGGTCAAAGTTCTCCATGTTGCAGACAGTGATACAGTTGTCCTGAGCATCACGGACAACCTCGTACTCAATCTCCTTCCAGCCCTTCATACTGCGCTCAATGAGCACCTGGGGACTGGCGGCAAAGGCCTTGTTGCAGAGGTCGAGCAGCTCCTCCTCGTTGTTGGCAAAGCCACTGCCCAGACCACCCAGCGCATAGGCAGCACGGACAATCACGGGGAAACCAATGTCCTTGACGGCAGCAAGGGCCTCCTCGACGTTGTTGGCCGAGGCCGACTTGGCGCACTTCTCGCCAATCGACTCCATGCTGCGGGCAAAGAGCTCACGGTCTTCGGTCGTGATGATGGTCTCGATGGGCGTACCCAGGACCTTGACGCCGAGCTTCTCAAACTCGTCCTTGAGCTGGATGCCGACCGACAGGGCGGTCTGGCCACCAAAGGTGCAGTAGATGGCGTCGGGGCGCTCGTAGAGGATGACCTTGCGGACAAACTCGGCATTGACGGGCAGGAAAAAGACCTTGTCGGCAATGCCCTTGGACGTCTGGATGGTGGCAATGTTGGGGTTGATGAGGACGGTGTAGATGCCCTCCTCCTTCAGGGCCTTGAGGGCCTGGCTGCCCGAGTAGTCAAACTCGCCAGCCTGGCCGATGCTCAGACCGCCCGAGCCCAGAACGAGGACCTTCTTGGCGTGCACGCGGGGGTGCTTGCGGTTGTTCTCCTCGGCCGTGCCGCCAGGGAAGGTGACGGGGCCGTTGAGCTTTGAGGGGTCGGCGGCGCAGTCGACAACCGACGACAAGAAGACGTCAAAGAGGAACTCGGTGTCGCGGGGACCAGCCGTGCTCTCGGGGTGGAACTGCACACTAAAGTGCGGCTGGCTCTTGTGCATGATACCCTCGTTGCTGCCGTCGTTGGCGTTGACAAACAGCTCCTGCCAGCCCTCGCCGAGCGTCTGGGCATCGACGGCGTAGCCGTGGTTCTGGGTGGTGATGTGGCAGAGACCAGTGACCATGCTGGTGCAGGGGATGTTCTGGCCGCGGTTGCCAAACTTCATCTTGCTGGTCTTGGCGCCGGTGGCACGAGCGAGCAGCTGGTGGCCGAGACAGATACCAAAGACGGGCGTCTTGTTGGCAGCGATGACGCCCGAGATGTTGTTGACGGTGACGTCGAGAGTGGCCGGGTCGCCGGGGCCGTTGGAGAGGAAGAGACCGTCGTACTCGCCCACGTCGGCCGAGCGAGAAATGTCATAGTCCCACGGGCAGACGAGGACCTCGACACCGCGCTTCAGGAAGCAGCGCAGCTGGTTGTATTTCATGCCAACGTCAAGGCAGAGAATGCGGATGGGGCGGCCCGAGGGGTGCATCTTGAGCGAGACGCTCGAGGGCGGCTTGTACAGCTTGGGGGCCTTGATGGAGACTGGGATTGTTAGTTTGGTCCAATGTTCGAAAAATCTCATGGTTTTGCCTTTACACACCCTCTGCAACGAGGTTCAGCTCGTTGGGGTTGGCCCACTCGACTGTCTCAAAGTGCGGCCGCCAGTTGTCGGCATTGTAGGGCGCAAGGACGGCGCGGTTGACAGCAATCTCGCCATCGGCAGCAGCCTGGCCCTCGGCAGCGGGCACAGGAGCAACGCCGTTGGTCAGGGCGCTGCCCTCCTTCTCGAGCAGCATGCGCGCAAGCGTCGAGCCCTTCTCGCGGATGTGCTTGGTCAGAGTCCGGGTGTCCACGGCGTGCATGGCCGGAACACCCTGCTCCTTGAGCCAGGCGCCGAGAGACGACGAGGCCAAAAAGTGTGAAAAGTCCTCGCCGGCGTAGGAGGCGGTCACCAGGCCGGCCACGTGGATCTTGGACGACTCAAAGTGAGCGGGCAGATCGCCCAGCAGAGCATCCATGGTCTCGCGGGACGGCACGCCATAGTTGCCAATGAGGGGGAAGGTCAGAACCAGGATCTGGCCGCGGTAAGAAGGGTCCGTCAGCGACTCGGGGTAGCCGACCATGCCGGTCTGGAAGACCAGCTCGCCCGAGATGCTCTTGTTGGCACCAAAGCTGTAGCCCTGGTAGACGGCGCCATCCTGCAGCTCGAGGCTGACCAGCTTCTCATCCGCGCTCTCGGTCACGCGGTTCGAGGCGGGAGAAAAGAAAGGAGCGGCCATGATGATGGATGTATTGGGTGGATAGCCGTGGGGTGAAAAATAAAAAACGAGAGACGAATCAAAAAAACGCAAAAAATGACGACAGAGGCGACTGAAGAAAAGCAAGGGAATGAAGAAACAGGCAGTCGGTGCCGAAGCGGAGAGATAGAGAAAGAAGGGGGGGTAAGTCGGTATCGGATCGCAGGTCGAGGGCGGAAAGAGAGAGGTCGAGCCGAGGCCAGTCGAATCTCACACTCCCAGTCTCGCAGTCTTCCTAGAGCCAATGCCTCTCTTCACCAGAAAGCTGTGCGCGCGGGGAAAAACACAGATCGATCCGTTGAAGAAGTGCTTGGATTCGGCAAGACAGGAGGAGAGAGGGAGGAGGAGGAAAGGAGGAGAGGAGAAAGAGAGAGGAAGAGAGAAGGAAGGAAGGAGAGGAGGGACAAAAAAAAAAAGCTTTCACGGTCCAAAGAAATTTTACTAGTCGCGCAGTTTGGCTCATTGTTAGTCTCGACTTTTTTTTTCAACACTTTTAAATTGGACCAATCAGGTGTCATAGTTTTGCCGGTGTCACGCTGCGCCGGAGGTACATGATCGGACTAGCCAGCGCACGGGCCATAACTTTGTAAGTGATTTTCGACTGCCCCTCGTAAGGCGGTGAGTTTACAGCGGGGCGCTGGGGTTTGGTTGGCCACAAGGCGGCATGGACCCCCGCGTCATCCTGCAGAAAAGCCGTGCTCGGGGAGTCATATCCATCTGTTGAGCTGCGTGCGTATCGTACGGAATATTGCGCCCGTACTCCGTATTAACAGAACGAGCCGAGAATTTCTTTCGCTGGGCGTAAAGAGATCGGCATGTTTTTGACTCATGGACCGCGATGCAGGCACGTGACATTGAATTTCACCTAAAATTTTGCCAGCGATCGGATAATACTCCGTAGACAGGTTTGGCAGGAACTGCCGGAAGATGCCGAATCGGGAAGGTGCGACGGAGAACGGTCGACTTTCAAGACATTGCCATCCAGCCTGAAGTTGATGTTTTCATGTATATTTTGCGTCACACGGGCAGCCCTCGGGTTTTATTTTACTTTTTGGATTTTTCAAGTTTTTTGGGAAATTTTTCGGTTCATTTTATAATTTATTTCGATTTTCCATATACGGGCCATTTTTATTTCAATAAATTTTTATTCATCTCAACACCAAAAAGTACTAAATTTCCCGGCAACAATTTAATCTCACACTAGAGTGCTTTTTTTAGAACAAACGCGATACATACAGATCCAGAAACTTGCCGTGAAGGACACCACGGTGCCCGGTTGATACCTCTTTATTCGATCATACCTCACAGCCTCATCTTACAAGGAGGGATCAACTGGAAAGACGCGTACCTGCCTGTAAACATGAAATGCACAATCGCACCTTCCGCATCTGGCATTTGCCATGCTGGAAAGTGCTGCGCGGAATTGAGCACGACTGCCGTTTTTGACCACAACTGCCTTTTTGACCTCTTGCCCTTTTTCTCGCCTCAACCCCAGAAATCACCATCTGCTTTACATCCTCTTTTTAACCTTTTCTCTCGTCGTCATTTGCAGCCGCCTACGTACGGGAGCACGGTACAGGGATGATTGCGCCGTCAGCCGTTCCTTATTCTACGCAAGTGCGGGCATCCTGCGCCGCAATGCTCCCATCCCGCCCCACTCCTCTAATAATGCCTGCAGCTCACCGACAGTTGATCAGAAAAGCAAGGCAGCAAATCCCGCGAAGCCAATCAGTGATAGGCAAGCCAATCGCATCGCTGTGACCTGCCGAGAGATGAGTGCTGACGACTTCATTTGGCAGACATACCTTGATCCGAAGCCCGGGCGTTGGACGAGATCGGTTCGCGAGAGGAGTGAGCTGATGAAGATCAAAAATCGAAGAAGAAGAAAAAAAAAAAAAGAGAGGCGAAAATCAACCCCAAATTGGTCAAGGCCTGCCTTCTTGATTGTGGCTGGCTTTGGCCTCGTCCTGATACGGGGGACCAGGTTGCATCGCGCACGGGCCGCCTGCGACCTGCCAATTGCGACACCCTGTGCCATCTTTTAGCCTCTGCAGTGCCCTACGGGATTGGCCCAATAAGCGGCAAGTCCAGCCTGCATGTGTCTGCCCACCCTTTTACAGATAAAGGTTTTTTGTGGCGGCAAAGGAGTCGATGATCGTCACTGACGAGATGTCATCTGCCATCAGACATGCGGAGTCCAATGGCACATGATGAGCGTGGCCGTTGATGCACAAAACGAAAGAAAGAGAACTTTCAGAATGGACACAATCACAAGCTTTGCCAGTGCGAGTTTATAAGTCAGGGGACAGAGCAACGCCAAAAAAGGAGGATAAGAGACGGAAAAAGGGGGCTGTTGCTGTCCACCAAGACAAGGCAGGATGAACAAGAGGTAAATCTCCGCTTCTTTGGGAAAAAGACCCTTGTCTCAGACAGAGCATGGCCTGCATGGCCCTCCAAACCTTCCCCCCCTCCCCTCTCTTCCGTTCCGAGCTGCAGTTCTCGTTCATTCTTTTCGAGGTTTTCGTCCTGCAAGAAACCTGCAGAGCATGCAGTGTGCAGTGTGCAGACTGCAAACAGCCGTCGAGTCTATTCTGTCGTCGTCACAGCCTCCCGTCCAACGTCATCCTTTCACCTAACATCATCATCCCATCGTCATAGGGGGCACTCGACGCGGCAGTACACATATACACAAACACGCAAAACAAACAACAAAAAAAGTACAGAGTTCGTGTCGGAACACCATTCCATTGCCCTCCGTCCCCCCGCATGTCTCGCTGGTCTTGTGAGAGAGAGACATTGCACTAGCCTCTCTCTATCTCTCCCCTTGGCTTGAAACGACAGCACAGGCGGCGTCCGCCACGCACCAGACACACTCCAGCCGTTCGATCGCGCTTCTCGCGCGTTTCGCAGGGAAGGCTGGACCCATCCACATCCCATCCACATCCCATCCACTTTAATCTCCACGTTGGCCCTTATTTTGTGTTGTTCTCATTTTTTTTGTGTTTCTTCGTCCTGAGACATTTTTTTTTTCTCATTTGTTCGTTGTTGCTTGCCAGTTCGTTTTTTTCTTGTTCGTGTCTCTCGTTTTTTCTCTTCTTTTCAACCTGCTCTTTTTTCATTCAATTCACGTTTCTTATTACCTTTGTCTTTTTCCTCTTTCCACCGGGCATGCCGCTTTGAGCGCGTTGAACGCCTCTGGCGAGGGATTGCACCTGGACGCGAGGGAGGGTTCGGCATTGACAGCCGCACTAATAACGGTTTTATTTGTTCGTCTGGACCGGTCACCTGCTCATACTCGACCTCGTGGACTTTTGCTGTCCCTTTTGCCCGCTTCGACAAGCCGACAACTTTTTTTTTTTTTAATTTTGTTTCTATTATTTTTTTCTTCACGCCTCTCTCACACCCTCTCAACACAAGCCACCCCGTTCACGCGGCCACGCAGCTGCGCGGGGGTGAAGCACACATCGGCCTCAGGCCCAGACCTCCGCAATATCCTCCACCAAGTCACCAAGCCGACAGACATGTTTTCCAGGCTATTGCGCACCGTCCATGGCAACCGGCCGCCCACCAACCAGCCGCTCTCTGACCTGGATGCTCCGGCCGAACAGGATCCAGATATGAGTCCGTTTCCGCGCATCATGCGTGAGGCCAACCCCTCGCCAGGGCCCGCCTCGCGTCGGCCCCTGAACTCGCCGCAGCTGCGGTACGCTACGGCCGACTTTACAGAGGCCGACGACGACGAGGACGACTCGAATGATGGCCGCGTAGTCGGTGACGAGTTCGACGAGTCTGGTGACGGGTCCAACGACGAGGACGGTGCACAGCGGGCGCCCCAGGTGCTGCCACTCTTTTCTGCGTCACACTTGGGTATGTGTAGCCATTCCTTTTTATTCTTTTTGTATACATGTCCGTGCTCTGTCAACACAAGCTAACGTGCCAGACTCGCTCCCCGTCTACAACATCGTGCACGCCATTCGCATTATTGTCCAAGCTCGCACAGAGACGACGCTCTCGTGGGACCAGCTCCGCTCGCCCCAAGTATCGCAATTCCTTGTCAAGCCCATGCAGCAGCAGATCCGCACTCAACACTTTTCTCGTGCCACCCTCTACGCCTTGATGGCCAACTGCTTGCAGTTTGCCAAAGAAGTCCAGTTCTTCCCAGGCAATGCCGGCACTAGTAACACCCGCGCCAAAGTCTGCGAGCTTCTCGCCATCAAGCTTCTCAAGGAATACTCGACCCGGGAACTCATCGACGCCCTGTCGTACGACTTCAACCCACTCCAGGGCAGTCCCGGCACGCCCCTGTCGCAGCAGGCATCTCTGGGCAACGTGTCTCGGGACAGTCGTTACGGCAAGCCTGCCCCAGCTGCGCGCATCTCCACTCTCGAAGTCGCTATACGTGCCTCCGCCAAGCATCTCCTTGCACACCCTCTCGTTGTCCGCCACCTCGATGCCATCTGGAACGGTGCCATCAGCTTCTATTCGTCAGCCGACACGTTGCATCGCAGCACCGGCAAGGCGCGTGAGACATCTCCCAAGCCTGCTGCCCGCGCATGGAACCAGAGAGACGGCGCTGTGCGAAACGCACCTGGACGGCGGATCAGTGTGAATGATCCCCGTGCCCCTCTTCTAGGACAGCAACAACAGCACCAGCACCAGCACCAGCAGCACAAGCACAGACAAAATCCCGCAAAAGATGAATTCGGCCGCGGAAGTTCTTTCCTTATTCCGCCGGCAACACAGGCCTTGTACCGCCGCACGGCGCTCCTGTACGACCCACGCAACGCGTCTCTGTTCAAGCTGTCCCGACTCCGCGTACCTCGGTATCGCCAGTTCTTGTCTACATGCTCGCTCGCCGTTTTGATCGGTCTGTTCCTCGCTGTGCTGGTCCAGCACTCGAGCCGCATCACCACTCTCGAGCTCGTCTTTTGGTTCTGGAGTGCCGGTTTCATGCTGGACGAGCTTGTCGGTTTCAACGAGCAGGGCTTCTCGCTATACATTATGAGCTTCTGGAACATTTTCGACCTGGGCATTCTGCTGCTGCTCATCTTTTACTACTCCTTGCGCATCTGCGGCGTCTTCCTCGCCGACGCGCAAAAATGGAACGATAACGCCTACGATATCCTTGGCGCCAACGCCATCCTCCTCTTGCCGCGCATCTTTAGCGTTCTCGACCACTACCAGTACTTCTCGCAGCTGCTGATTGCCTTCCGTCTCATGGCCGCCGACCTGACAGCCGTCTTTATCCTGATTCTCATCTCGTGCTCCGGCTTTGCCGTCTTCTTCTCCCTGTCACGCACGGAAAATGATCCAGCTGATGTTGCGTACATGATCTTCCAGCTGCTCATGGGCTTCACCCCTGCCGCCTGGGACGTGTAAGTGGATGTGGTGCCTGCTCCTGCTCGAAAATGCCAGAAAAAGCTGTTTTACTCACATATATACTGACACCCAACAGATGGCCAACGTACAACTTCCTTGGAAAGGCCTTGCTCGTCTTCTTCCTTATTATTTGTCACTTTGTTTTCGTCACCATTCTGATCACGGTCCTCACCAACTCGTTCATGGCCATTGCATCCAACGCCAACGAGGAGCACCAGTTCCTTTTCGCCATCAACACCATTTCCATGGTCAAAAACGACGCCCTCTTCTCATACGTTGCGCCGACAAATATCTTTGCCTGGATGCTCATGCCGCTGCGCTACTGTATGCCCCTCCGCCACTTTGTCGCATTGAACCGCCTCGTCATCAAAGTCACACACTTCCCCATCCTGTTCTGCATCTTTGTCTACGAAAAGTTCTTCCTCGCGCCCTTTATTTACGAGCCGACGGACCTCGTCGAGAACCGTAAGCGCCGCCGGGCCATCTCCTTTGCCGAGCCTGGCGCGCGTTCGGGTTTCTTCAGCCCCAGTGTCATGCTCCGCGAGGAGTCTGTGGCTGGGTACCAAAAGGACCGCGCGCTCGACGAGGTGTTTCGACGGACACCCGACATTGCTACGCTGCGGACACAGCGGCGCAATGAACGGCGCAAAACGCAGACGGCCATCCGTAACTGGATGGACCAAAACGACGGCATCGACGATGTCCAGAGCATTGACAACCGCCGTGAGAACGACTGGCAGCACCGTCTCACGACCGCTGTCAGCCGCGAGCGCACGGGATCTACGGGCTTCCGCTACCTGTCCGAGGTGCGGTCGACGGCCAGCGACCCAGTAGACCTGATGTCGCTGTCGGCAGCACCGGGACTGACGCGCGATCTGCGCGCATTCGGTTTTACAGACGCACAGCAAAGCCCCTTTGAAGCCGCCTTCAAGGACCACACGGATGCCGAGGGCGACGACGAGCTGGTCACCAATGACGAAGATGAAGAGGAAACAACCAACACGGGCGCCCAGGGCCTGACACCGCTGCAGACAAGAGACATACTGCCTGGACGCAGTATACACGAGCCGAGTGTGAACAGCGGCGATGATGATGATGACGAGAACGAGGACTTTTTCGCTACGCCTATTGCATCGCGGTTCTTGGATGTGGCTGCGCGGTCGCCCCAGTCGCCCGGTACGATGGGAGCATCCGACGGTGGTGACGGTCGACACATGCGCAGCATTGCCAGCGCCACAAGCTCGCCCAAGCCGAACCAGACGCGGGGGGCCTTGCACACGCGCGCATTGTCGACAAACACGATCTTGTACATGCCACCGAATGCCGACCTCAGCGATGACGTTATGAGCGCTCAACTCGCCGACGACGCGCCAGTGCAACAACAGCCATCCCTGCCATCTCAGCCGTCGCAGCTAACGCAACAGGCGCAGCAAGCACAGCAAGCACAACAAGCACAGCAAGCACAACAGCAACAGCAACAGCAACAACCTCAGCGGCGGACGCCCCATGCAAGCCGGCATGCCACACCTGCTGTGCCCAGCACGCCTGTCGCGACAGGAGCACGGTCGCCGCGGCGGTCGCTGAACCAGCCTGCTACCGTTGTCCGGTCGCGTCCTATCCCCCCACCGCGCAACCCGAATGCGCTCAATGCGGCCACGGCGGCCAGCAGGATCGGCGCCATATTCCACTCTACACTCGACACACCGGCTCGGCGTGTGCAGCGCCGCGCGTCCTCGTTTGACACGGGATCAGATGGCCCATCGGAGCTGCTGACGGCGTCGGCCGTGGGCCCTACGCTGGCGGCCGATGAAGACCTGCCCTTGCCCGGTAGCTTTACGTCCCAGCTGGCACTCGTGACCGCGATGAAGCATGCAACGGGCGAGACGGACCGCGACCGCGATCGTATGAGTCGCCTGGTGCTGGCGCGGATGAAGACGCTGGAGGAGAGCTTTGCCGATGTGGCGCACGAGCTGCGGTCCCTGCAGAAGCAGCAGCAGCAGCAGCACCGCCTGGCGATGGCTAGCGGCCAGGCCAGCGGTCAAGTGAGCGGTCAAGCAAGCGGCCAGGTGAGCGCGTTTGCGTCCGGGTCCGAGGCCGAAGTGCCCGGCCGCAAGAGTCGGCCAACATCGCAACCCAAGCCGCAGCCAGCCGTCGTCAAGCAGCCCACCGGCGTCGCACGGCCAGCCCCGACCGTATCAGCAGCGCCGCCTTCCATGACTCCATTGACGGCCATGCCTACCACTACAACTGCATCGCATGACCAACTGGCTCCTTTGGCGGCGGCTCCCTCGCCCAGCAAGACATCGCCGCGCAAGTCCGCGCCGATGGAGGCTTCTCCAGCTGGACCGTCTTCCGGTATGATGCCGGCCTCTCGCGGGACGACAACACCGAGAAGCCCTTCGAGCAGCCGCATTCCCGTGTCTGCTGCCAGCCTTTTGAGCAGCGCAGCGACACCGCCACCGCCACCAGCGGCAGCGGCGGCACCATCTCCGCAGTCGGCGCAGCAGAGCCCTGGCAGCCTGCCACCGACTCTTTTACCGCGTGCCAGTATGAGCGGCATGTCTTCGCTGGCCATGCGACAGATTCCTCGCCCGGTAACCACCAGCGGACACACGAGCGTTGATGTCTCTGATGACGCGAGCAGCCGCGTGCCTCGTCGGGACAAGGGCAAGGAGGTGGAGCGCAATCCCGTCGTGACTTCTGACGATGAGGTTTGAGTGTGAGAAGATCATGCCGAAGCGCCCTTACCGCATATCCAGCCCTCTACTCTTATTTTGTTCTTTTTTTTTTATCCCCTTTTGGGATTTGGTTTATTTGGGATAGGAGCACAACGGGATGCTGAGAATGGGAGCAGCAACAGGGTATGGGATCACAGGACGTAGCGTTACCAGGGATATGGTTTTTTTTTTTTTTTGTCTTTTATTTCGCCGGTGTTTGCTTTTCTTTCGTCTTTTTTTGTTTGGTCACTGTCTACAATTTCTTTGCATATGTTGGTCACACTCCCCCCCTGCGTCTCTTTTGTTGAGAAACTGGCGTTGTTGATTTTTGTTCTTTTGTAGCATAGGTTTGGAATTTCAACTGGGATTTTTTGGTTCCTTTGAGTATTCTTTTGGCCGTCACATTTACGCTTTCGCCCTCAAAGTGTCAGCTGTCGTCTGACGTTTCCTACCGCGGAATGCATCTCGTCATCTCCCCCCCTTTTTTGCTGTTGTATTTACCCTTTTTTTTGTACGTCTTCTACGACGTCATGTATGCATCTCCGGTTCAACTTTGCGGCTCAAATCATGGAACTATTTGAGAACGTGAGGTGGTCCAGAATCATCCAGCCAAGAAACTGCCCAGAGACTCTACGACGATATCACCTCCACTTACAGTCCACACTCGCAGCACAGCCACGTCCCCGCTTGCATACGTGAAACACGCGACAAGCCAAAATGAAGGTTGTTAAATTTGTTAAATTTATTATTTTGGCGTATGGGAGATTGAAGCGTCCGTGCGAGTGGGCGCCCTGTTACCACGAGTCGGGCCGTCCGGCGAACGAGGGGAAAGGGGTGGAAGCGCGGAAGAAGAAAACGGGAAAATGATTGTCAGCTTTCCATTGATTTGTGTTGCCTTTGTGGTGGCTTTGTGCCTTGTGCCTTGCCGTCTCCTGTCGTATCAAGGTGCGATGTATGATGCAGGAACAATGCAGGTGTGAGTGCGTGAGCGCGCGTGCGCGTGAGTGTGCGCGTCATGGGGTGGTGTGTTGCCGCCGTTGATATACATGAAGCCCTTTTATTGTTCCAAGGTACTCGTATCTTACTCGTGTACTCGTACAAAGTAGGGGAGTAAAGATCGTCATAGGCGGCAGGGCCCTTTCTACTTTACGGAGTATTTATTTTAAAGCATTCCATTTGCTTTCTAGACTTTTTCGAATGAGCAGGGTTGGCTTCCCCCCGAAAGGTCCTTCCCTTAAAGGTCTGCTCCCAGTTATTCCAGAATCACAAAGGCTTCTTTTCTAAATTGAAATGGGATTCCAGAAGCCATCCAGAATCTTCAAGAGCCTGCGTTTTCTTTGCAACGGGTACAGATTGCAACGGTTTGGCAATTCACCCCCAATGTCAGACCAGCCCTGGCCGGCCCTGATCCTTTCTAGTGCCCACCAGGGCCGGGGCTACTTGTTTCAGGTTGAGGTCCTCTGGGTCCTTTTGGTCCTTTTTGGTCCTTGGTGCCCGCCTTGGCTATGGAGGCTGTGCGACTAACGTTCCTGCGTCAGCTCGAATTCCCAGACTCATATGAGAAGAAAAAAAGGGGGAGGATGGACAGCGGAAAAAGGGGGCCATTTTCCCAGGCACATGTACGGAGTACTCGTAAGCCACGTCGACGTTATTCTCTTCTTTCTCCAGGAGCTACGGGGTATCTACTTCGTACTTGTAGGCATGACTTGAGAATTCTTTGGCAACAATTTTTTTTTCCGTTTGCCACGTCAGAGAAGAATCTCGCTGTTCGGGATGATCCCTGTTGCATTACACGTGATTTATGCGATGAGGTTCCTGTTGAGGTTCCCTTTTTCAAAGTGGGCAGAATATGGCAAAAGAAAAAAAAAAGAAAAGAAAAGCGAAACAATGCCACAAGATCCCGGTGTTGCGTCCCCTTGGGACCGTATTCTAGGACCGGCGTGTGGCCAATGTGGGGTGGCGTCCATATCTGACATGTGTGCTCGTTTCACATTCTGCAAGCTTCTGCAGGCTCCTGCGGGCATTGCGCACGACGCTGCACGTCGCTGCAACGCTACAAGACTGCAAGCCAAAGTACACACATAAAAACGGCACACCCACATGCACGAATACAGTTGACTACATTCAGGCTGCAGAGCGAATGCGGGACGACTGCATGTCTGCTGCAAGTACTTTCGGCATCTTGTTTGCTGCCTGTTTCGTCTTTCCTTTTTGTCTGTGATTGTCTGTGACATGGAACGTCGAAAAAAAAAGCGATACACCATGCATCATACTCGTACTCTGTACATGTATCTTACAATACCTATACATGATACATGAAAGATACAAGGAGTGATACCTCTTGAAGGAGTAGCCACATGGCCCACCGCTTCAAGAAACATTTGTTGCCGATCAGTGGCCCATTGTGGAGGCGCAAATGTGGCATCCAACACTGGGATCACGGTTCAAAGTGGCGTTTCCGCCTTTTGGATTTCTATCATCATTTTTTTTTCATATTATGGTTTTTTTTTTCTGTGCTGGACTCCCTTCCAAGCTTTCCTCTGACGGCTTTTTTACAGACATCTCTTACCGACTGACAGCAGCCAGGCCAGGATCCGCGCCTGGGATCAAACTCGAAACAGAAACCCCTTTCATCCTTGCTAGCTCCGGACAGCGCGATGAAAGCGGGAAGAGAGCCGGGGACATCTCACGCCGTGGAAAAGGTATGTGACAGACCCAATGTGCGCTGTGCGACGTACGGAGAAAGACGTAACGTGCTTCGTGCATTTAATACGGCAATAAAAAGAAGCATGCTACGATGTCCCTTTCAGCGTTTTGTGCACACTCGTCTGGCAGTTTCAGCATCCAAAACGCCTGCGCAACAATGGCCGTCACTTACACGGGACTGGTGGGTCGTCCCAATTTGGAAGGGGCCGAGAAAGCCAAGAAATCCAGATGGACGAACAAATTAGCACCAGTATCAAAGCAATCAACACCCCCTCCTCCGCTGATGAGTCCACGAGGTGTGCCCACAACCGAAAATTAAAAACCGACGATCTTACTATGTCCTGACCAAGCATTCTATTACTCCGTATTCCTGGCTGGCGGTCTCTTTTTTTTTTTTTTTTTTTGCTGTGGGCATCCGTCTCTCTCTGTCCCTCTCTCTCTTTCTCTCCCCCCTTTGGAGTGCGCAGAAACCGCACAAACCCCGCATCCCGCATCCAACGATATCACAAGACTTGTTCTCCAGTGCGGCATACTTCGTACCCTGGTTTGGGTGTGCGTTTGCGTGTGTTTCATGGCATGGCCTGACCGCAAAAGAAGCACGGATCTCTCCTTCCTTCTCTCCTTTTGCTTCGTAAAAAGCTGCTGGCGAAAACGGGACCGCATGACTTCGCACTGCTCGTTTCGGTTCTTACGATGCATGCAGGCCTTGCTAAGCACGCAGAAAAGGGTGTGTTACGAAAGAAAGGCGGTCCAGGGAGAAGAAACCCGCCAGAAACTGCCAAAAAGCCCAAAAAGCCAGAAGTGACCCCCCAGAACGATAGAAGGACAGAACGACCAAAATAAGGAATAGATCTGTCGTCTGCCCACACCCCTCCCTTTTTTGTTTTTTTGTGCCATTTTTTGACCTTTTATTTTTTCCCTTTCCACCCCTCGCTCGTCCTGCACTCTGCAGCCCACTCACACGCCCGTCGTACGCTGTACATATACATATACACGTACTCGTTTTGGACAGAGCACTTTGTCCATTGATGGGGCCCGCACGGATCTCTCAGGCAAAGTGATTCTTGTTTCAGACTCTGTAAGGCAGAGGATATGGGGACCGATACCGCCCCAATCCCGAAAGAAGTCCTCACGGCTTCAAATTTAAATAAAATAAAGCAAAAGCTGCAAGGGCCACAGGATGGCCCAAGACAAGACTTAATCAACCCCCCGTCCAGTCGAACACGCCCCCAATCTTACGGCAACTATTTTCTCACCTGCTATCCTTCTATGTCTGATGAAGGAAAGTAGATAGAAAATCAACGAATAGAAAAACAAATTAAAATAAACTGACATCAGGAACAACGCCCGGAAAGAGAACAACAGAGCTCCGGAAACGCAACGGGGGAGGATGGAGAGGGCATAACGCCCTACTGCTATGGGGGCGTAATGTACATGCCACATGTATAGAGGGGGGTGTGACCCAGCTGTCCTTGCCATTGCCCAGATCTTGTTTTTTTTTTTTTTTTTTTTTTTTTTTTTCTT